>BLBF01014085.1:0-55575 GCA_015471245.1 Laticauda colubrina
ATGCTTTATAGAGCCTTGGGCCTTTGTAAAATGATCTGCTATATTGTGTTCTGACATACAGTATTCTAGCTTAATCATCTTACTTTGCACACATTGTCTCACATTTAAATATCTTAAATCAGTGTGTTTAGTTCTTGTTTTAACAGCAATATTTGAAGCCATCTGTATTGCTGATTGGTTATCTTCATAAACAACAATAGGATTTGTTACATTAATTCCCATATCAATTAATAATTGCTTATACAAAACTAAATCTGTACATAATAAAGACAAACATGAGAATTCAGCCTCCATTGTTGACAAACTTAGATGTTTCTGTCTAATAGATCTCCATCCAATCAATGCTTTTCCCAATAATACGGCAGTACCTGATGTAGATTTTCGTGTATTTATGTCTGTAGCAAACTTGCATCAGCATATGCAGTCAAATTCAGTTCATCTTTTGGCTCCAAATACAATGCATAATGCATTGTCTGTTTCAGATATCTTATCACACGTTTAGCAGCTTGCCAGTGCCTTTCAGTGGGCTCAGCGTTAAATCTCGCTAATTGATTAACACTATATGCAGTATCTGGCCTTGACCAATTACTGAGATAAGATAAACTACCAATCAAGGACTGATAAATGTTCTTATCAAAAACAGGGCTTTGAACATCACTATGGCTAAACTCCTGGCTCATTGGTGTCTTAGCCAGCTTACAAAGTTCCATTTTATAACTTTTTAGTAATTGGTTAATTTTATCTGCCTGTGAGATCTTGTATCCTCCCCTAGTTCTATCTATTTTCAAACCAAAATCATGTTTGATTTCTCCTAACTGTTTTATCTTAAATTTATTTTCCAGCAGTGAAATTATCTCAGTAGCTTCTTGTTCAGTTTTGGTGATTAATGCTATATCATCAGTAAATAATAGCAACAATGAAATCATACCATTATTTTCTCTTTTAAACAAACATGAATCAGCCATGCCAGCTACAAAACTTATCTTCGTTAATTCTTTAACTATACATTGGTTCCACTCATATCCTGATTGCTTTAAACCATAAAGACTCTTTTTCAATTTCCAGCAATCATTATTATCAGAATCATCATTTTTGAGACCTAAAGGTTTCTTTAAATATATAGTGTGTTGCAATGGTGCATGCAGATAAGCTGTCTCTACATCCAAATGATTTACAATATATTTCTCCTTAGCTGCCCACACTAATGCTGCCCTTAATGTACTAGCCTTCAGACTAGGTGCAAACACCTCATCATAGTCATTTGCTGTCTGATTGAACCCTTGTGCTACTAACCTGGCTTTATGGGTAACAGTCCCATCCACACCTGTCTTCAGTTTATATATCCATTTACATCTTATGGCATGTTTACCTGGTGGTAACTTAACATTTTCGTATACATCCAGTTTTTTTAATGATTCCAGTTCCCTATCCATTGATTTCTGCCAAGCAGTCTGATCCTTAGCAGGATACATTTTCAGTTCACTATAATTACTTGGAACTGTATTCACTTGGCATACAACACTAGCCTGATATCTATCAGGTGGTCGTGTTACTCGGGTTGAACGTCTTGGTAATACAGGGCTTGCTGGTGGACTTTCCTGTGCCACCTGCTCCTGTTCTTCTACCTCTTCCTGTCCCTGTTCTTCTACTTCCTCCTGTCCTTCCTCTTTAATGGCTATTTGAGGTGTACTGATTTTATCCTTAGGGACTATTTGGGTGTCAATAATAATATCATTGCTGGATTCCTGTTCCAGTTTATCCCACCCAACGTGCTCAAGAAATTTTGCATTAGCACTACAATAAATATGAGCTGTGCCTTGATCCCAAAATCTAAATGATCTATAGTTGGCCTCATAACCCACAAAAAATAACTTCTTAGCTCTGTTTCCCTTTCAGTCTTACTTGTGAGGGAATATGCACCCATGCTGGAGCTCAAAATGTGTGTAAATAACTTAAAATTGGTTTTCTGCCATGCCAACGAGTGAATGACAATTCTCCAGTTGTTGTATTTACTACATTACTTAAAACATGGTTACGACACATTATGGCCTCACCCCACAGTATTTCAGGTAAACCTGAATCAGATAACATAGTGCAAGCTATGGCTTGCAATATTTGCCCTCTTCGTTCTATAAACGAGTTATGTTGTGGTCTGTAAGGTGCAGAACGTTTATGCTCCACACCAGCCAATTTCAGCATATTTTGGAATCTTTTGTTAACAAATTCAGTCCCATTATCAGTTACTAAAGTAATTACTTTTCATTTTTCTCTCAGCAAAACTTAGCTAATTAAAGAAATGTTGGAATGTTTCTGTTTTGTTCTTCATAAGATAGCAGAAATCGTATCTTGAGTAATGGTCCATAATACTCAAAATATAACAGGAACCTCCTAAACTTGCTTTCTTAGGACCAATTATGTCAGCAAACACAACCTCTAAAGGTTCTTTGGTCTTAAACCCATTTAGTCTGTTTGTAGGAGTAACTTTACTCTTTTCTTGACTACAAGCATTACAGTTTAAATACTTGCTTCAAGGTTTCAATTTTACACCCACTGACAATTGAACAGTTTGTTTGAGCATTTTGAAATTAATATGCCCTAGACGTCTATGTAGTAAATGTATACATTCATCATGTGGCTTAACATTGTTATAAACTGAGTTAGCCATCTTCAACTGATCATCATGTATTACATATAAATCATTTTTTAAAGTAGCAGTAACACTTTTACCCTCTTTCTCTATTATACAGTTATCTCCCCTAAAGGTTACTACATCACCAAGATTAACTAAAGCCCTTACTGACAGCAAATTAAATTTCAGTTTAGGTACATATAACATAGTTAAATGTTCATTTATACAAGAACAATATGCAGTACTTTCACCTGATGCTTTAATCTTCCATCCATTTTCCAATGAAACACGTTGTTTACTCGTGGACATCTTTACAAACCTGTTTCTATCTTTAGTAATGCACTGTGATGCTCCACTATCAACACCCCACAAATTATTGTTTACAGTTGAATTGCTAGACGTTGCTAAACTAACATTCTTTTTGGCCTTCTGGTGTTTACCAGTATTCTGTTGTTTTCCCTTTTTACAGAATTTAGCTATATGTCCCCTAGCCCCACAAGAAAAACATTTCCTAACATTATAAGCAGTTAAAGATAAATTCCCTTCTTATGGTTGTTCCTTCCTCAGTTGGTCTCTATCTTGCCATCTTCTTGCTTCTTCGAACAACCTTCCAGTTATGTCAGTTAATGTCAGTTTATCTCTGGGCAGGACTTCCAGTGAAGATACATAGTCATCATAACTTTCATCCAATGAGGAAAGAATGATGTAAACTTGATGCAGCTCTGAAAATATCAGTTCTTTTTCATGTAGCTCTTGGAAAGTTCTTTTCATGAAGTTTAAATGAGCTAGCATATCTCCACCTTTCAGAAGACATGCTCTAAACAGTTTATGTGTAAGATGTATGTGTGCACTTACACTGTCACAAACATAAATCCTCTTCAAATTCTGCCAAGACTTAGCAGCAGACTCTTCTCCACGAATATGTACTAGCTGCTGGTCACTCAGTGTTAGTCCAATTGTACAAAGAGCTCATTCATTGTTCTGTTTAAAGTCATCAATCTTCTTGGCATCATCCTCATTTTCTGGATCCCAAGCATTTACATCTGGTGGATTTTGAACTACATTCCATAAACCTTCTTTAAGCAGAAGGTTTACCCATAGACCTTCTTTATGCATTTCATAGACCAGGAAACATAGTTTGTTCCATCCAACTGGGTTATCAGTGATAGACATGTTGAAGTGACTTGTGCCATCTTTACCAGGACAATTAAACAGTAAACAGCTGTCTGTATACAGTACTGTGCATTCACACTAAGTTATCTGAGCCTAGTATGGCTTGGGCCCATAACCAGTGTTGAGGTAATTCCCCGTTAGGAGAAAAAGCGCATACAGGGAGACGTATAGAGAGTAGTGTTGGAATAATACACAAACACTGCACAGATACACTGCACATTAAATGTAGGTTTTTACTTCCATAAAGGTTTAAGCAAAGTCCAAAATAAGCAGTCCAAAATTCATTCACAGGTTTATAAGTCAGTTTTTCAATCCAGGGATATTCCAATTACAAAGTCCAGTGTCAAAAACAGTTAAGTATCAGATTTACATTAAATCCAGTAATATCAGTTGATTAGGAAAAATGGAGCAAAAGCAATACTTTCCAACAGAAGGAAATAAAGATACACTCTCTTCTCTTCTGAAACTCAGACTAAGACAATCCAGGTTTCTGGCTCCATCTTATGGCCGGTTGAGAAACCACACCCAATTGCATGCTCTTGCATTCCCTTAAAGAGACAGTATCAAAATGTTTATCCTGGTTTATATATTTCTAACCCAAATACCTGTTAGGTGTGTCATATTCCTAACAAAAATGCCCGTGGTATCAGCTGTTATCCAAAGAAAGTATTTCTTGTAAGATAAAAGGACAGAATGTTGAAGAAAGATTGCTTTTTCATTTTCTCAGATACAGAAAAATGCATCAAGTGTCTAGATGATAAATATCCAAACAAAAACAGAGTCCAATGTATCTCCAAAGATATAACCTTCCTGTCTTATGAAGAACATCTGGGCACGATCCTGATCTCTTTTGCCCTATTCTTCTTTCTAACCACAGGCTTTGCCTTAACCACCTTCATGAAATACCGAGGAACTCCCCTTGTCAAAGCCAACAACCGGGACCTCTCCTACATCCTCCTGGTCTCCCTCCTGCTTTGCTTCCTGTCTTCTTCTCTCTTCATTGGTCAACCAAGGAAAGCCACCTGCCTTCTCCGACAAATGGTCTTTAGCATCATTTTCTCAGTCGCTGTTTCTTCTCTCTTGGCCAAAACCATCACGGTAGTGCTGGCTTTCCTGGCCACAAAACCAGGAAACCAAGTGAAGAGATGGTTGGGGAAGAGCTTAGTCAACTCCATCATCCTGTCTTCTTCTGGTGTCCAAGTTATCATCTGCTCCATCTGGCTGGGAACTTCTCCCCCCTTCCTTGACTCTGACCTCCACTCCCAGCCTGGAGAGATCATCCTGCAATGCAATGAAGGGGCCGTTGTCGTGTTCTACATCACCCTCAGCTACATGGGCTTCCTGGCTGTCATCTGCTTCATGGTGGCTTTCCTGGCCAGGAATCTGCCTGGGGTCTTCAACGAAGCCAAGCTGATCACCTTCAGCATGCTGGTCTTCTGCAGTGTCTGGGTGACTTTTATGCCCACCTACCTGAGCACTAAAGGAAAACACATGGTGGCTGTGCAGGTCTTGTCCATCCTGGCCTCCAGTGCTGATCTGCTGGGCTGCATCTTCATCCCCAAGTGCTACATTATCCTTCTGAGGCCAGATCTGAACACAAAGGAGTATCTCACAACCAGAATAAATATAAAACATGACTTATAACACCATTGTGACATTGGAAGAATTGTTCAGGTTTCTTTTATTTGAAAGGTGATATTCTTTCCACTTAGATAGCATGCAGGAATCAAAGAAAATTATATATATACATATGTTTCTTCTAACTCCCCTACCTTTCAGCCCAATAAAATTTGCTAAATTAAACTCTGTGAAAGTCATTCAAAGGAATTTGCTGTTCAGCAACTGCCAATGAACATGACACATTGTAAGTGCCAGAAATCATTTGAGCAATTATTGCTATTAAAGTTCTCAAATCGTTGTGTGTGAGAGAGTGAGCAGGAGAAGATGTAAGATGGAAGCTGTGGGAACCAAACTTGAACCACGTCATATGAGAATCCCCATGAGAACCCTTTGAATGCCAAAAGGATGTGAAATTCAGTGTTTGACCTCCTCTCAGCTGGGTAGGCAAATTTTTATCACTATGACATAGCTCTCTCTTGAGTTCCTGATAAGACCATTTTATGGAAAGTGTTTCCCACAGGTAGCCACAGGCCAAGAATTCAAACGCATGCCAGATCTACCTACCAAGGAACCTGAAATTCCCTCCCTTAAAGCCCATGTCACACTGCCCAACGGATGCAAAAAGGACACAGCGGACGAACAAAATGTTCCATCCGTTGTTATCTGCTCTCATAAGGGGCAAAAATTTGAATAACCGGAGCGGATAACAAGGACGCGGGGAGGACACAGGGCGGATGCAAAGCGGATGTGGAACGGAGGCCCAGTGGATGGAAGCGGATGAGAGCGGATGGCGCATCCGCTGGGCTTCCGGGGGGCCTCAGCAAAGCGGACGTGGAACGGATACAGTGGATGCAGAACAGACGCCGAACGGATGAAGCGGATGCACAGCGGAAGCCTAACGGATGCCTGGCGTTAATTGCACATGCGGGGGGGATGCATTGCATCAGCCCTGCAGATATAACGGAAGCAGCTCGGAAGCAGGTCGCCATTCAGAGGAAAGACCTGCTGCCGGACGGATTGACTGCCTTGCCTGCCCTGCCTGCATGTCTGCCTGCAAGCCTTGCTGCCAGCCTTGCTGCCAGCCTGCCTGCAAGCCTTGCTGCCAGCCGGTCTGCCTGCCAGCCTTGCTGCCTGCCTTCCTGCCAGCCTTGGTTCATGTCTGCCTGCCAGCCTTGGTGCCTGCCTGCCTGCCAGCCTTCCTGCCAGCCTTGGTTCCTGCCACCCTCCCTGCCAGCCAGCAACCCCACAACCATGCGGAAGCACAGCAAGCCTCAGCCATCTGCTGCCAGCCCTGGCAAGAGGGACAGGGCTACCATCCCGCCCCCTGGTCCTCACTCTGGTTCTGCTGGGGCTTCTGCAGCACGGGCTCACTCTTCTGGGGCTGGGGCTTCTGCTGCTTCTGCTTCTGGAGGAGCTGATGACAAGCACTCCAGCACCAGCTACCTCCACAGCACCTGGACCCTTCACCCATGAGACTGAGCGACCAAGAGGAGTGCCAGAGACTCATTTCTGTTTTATAGCTTCTTGTTAATAAAGTCTATTTATGATTCACACACTTGGTTCATTTCTTTTTTTATAAATAAAGTCTTGGTGGAAACTTTTAGAAATGGTTTAAGCCTTTGCATGCTTGTGGGATGGGTAAGGATAGCTTTGGGATGGGTTAGGATACCTGTGGTATGGGTAATAGCTGTGGGATGGGTTAGGATAGCAGTGGGATAGATAAACCTCCAGTGCAAGCATATTGGGACTGTATGGTCCACCCTCCCAGGTGCCACACCTATGGCCCTTTATTATCAATAATAATGTAATAATTATCCACACATGTCAACATAAACACAACTCTTTATTAAACGTCCTGTTCATTGTAGGCCAACCAAACATACATGGCCCAATCTCATCCGTGTGATGAGACAGGCTGAAGGAAGCATCCATTAAGCATCTACCATCCTGTCTTGCCACTCCACCGCTCCAGCTGGGGAGTTGCACCATTGTCTCAGGAGGTTGCGCTGCTTCTTCGCTTCATGTGAGGCTCTGTTGGGGCCTTGCACATCCACAGTGTTGATCAGGTTTTGCCCTTGCCTCCATTCCCCAGGCTCCATGTCCCCATTGCCTTGCTGGAGGTCCACGAGCCTGTTCTGCAAGACTGGGTAGCGGGTGCACATGAGATTGTGCAGGATGCAGCAAGCTTCCATGGTGTTCCTCACGGTCTGTGGGTAATGCTGCATGGTGGTGAGAAGTACCTGGAACCTGTTGGCCAGGATGCCAAAGGCGTTCTCCACCACCCGCCTTGCCCTGGACAGCCTGTAGTTGAAGATCCTCTCTTCACGGGTGAGGCATCTGGAAGTGTAAGGCTTCATGAGGTAGGTTGTGAGGGAGAAGGCATCATCCCCCATGATGAAGTAGGCCACATCTTGCGTGTTGTTGGGCAGGGGTTCTGGATCTGGGAAGCCCACGATGAGGTTGCCTTCCAGCTCCTCCTTGAGGTGACTGGCGTTGTATACCTGGGCATCTGAAGATGAGCCGTTGCCTGAAGCATCGATGTACATGAACTTGTAGTCAGCATCGACCATGGCGAAGAGGCCCTTGGAGTTGAAATAAGTGGACCCTGACTTGGCTGGCGCTTTGCAGGCCACGTGCTTGCCACCTATGGCTCCAATGGTGTGGGGGAAGTTCCACTTCTGATACCACTGCTCTGCAACTTTCTTCCAGCCTTCTTCAGTGGAGGGGCACTGGAGGAGCTCCTCTTTGTATTCTTCGATGATGGCCTGCACCACTTCTCTGACCACAATACTGATGGTGTTGGATGGCACGCTCCAGCCGTACTGCATGCTCCTGTAGGAGGTCCCTGAGGCCAGGTGGCGCAGAGTGAGTGCCACCTTGAGCCCAGGTTCAAGGCTGGGCCGGAAGCTGGTGTTTGCCTTGGTCAACCTGGGTGTCAGCCGCTGCACAACTTCGTCAAACATGGCTGGAGGCATCCTCATGAAGTTCTGGAAAGCCCGAGTGTCTTCGTTCCTGAGCTCCACCATCAGCTTGTTGTACAGTCCGTCCTCTGCTCTTCTGGTGAACCATCTTCGGATCCAGACTCTTTTTGGGTGGCTCCTTTTCTTCTCGCAGTAGAGTTCACAGAGCCTGCAGATGGCTTCGCACTGTTGCAGAACGATGGTGGCTGCCGAAAGGACTTTGTTACAATCCACGGTGGACATGACTGGATGCTGTGGAAGAGCAAGAGGCAGATGAAGGCTGCAGAGGTCTGCACCGGTGGGCTGCTGTTCTGAAAGTGAGATGCAGATGAGTTGCTCCCCCTTTTTATAGGCAATATAGATTTTCTGCTAGGCATCCTCTAGGCATCCTCTAGGCATCCTCTAGACATCCTTAATATCCGAGATAGGTCCCCTCTGTGAATGTTTTTTCCGTTTTAAATGCTTTGTTTCCATTCTGCATCCGCTAGGCATCCGTTCTGCATCCGTTCTGCGTCCGTTCCGCTTCCTCCCTGAGTCCAGGCAGATGGAGTTGCGCGGATGCATAGCGGATGCCTAGTGGATATAGCGGATGCGTAGCGGATGCGTAGCGGATGCAGAATGGACGAACTGGATACATTTTCCTCGCAAAAGTTTTGGGCAGCCCAAAACTTTTGGAGCGGATGAAACGTCAATAAATGGATACTGGACGGATAGAGAGGAAGCAAAACGGAGGCAGTGAGTACATCACGTTTTCGAACGGATGGCAAGCTTTTTTGTCCATTTTACATCCTCTTTGCATCCGTTGGTTCAGTGTGACATGGGCTTAAGGAATGGATAAATAATTTGCAAACCACTTGGCAGAATGATACAAAACTATAGACCAATTTCTTTGCTGAATGTAGATTACAAAATATTTACTACCATTATTGCTAATAGATTAAAGAAAATTCTTTATGATTACATACATCCAGACCAAAATGGGTTTCTCCCAAACAGACAAATTAGGAATAATTTAAGAATAATAATGGATAGTCTGGAATATTATGAAGCCCACCTAGAGAAACAGGTAGCCCTTTTTTCTTGGATGCCCAAAAGGCTTTTGACAACCTTAATTGGCAATTTATGAATCAGCAAATTTATGACATGAATTTCGGCACCAAATTTGAGAATATTATAACAGCAATTTATTCGGTACAAAAAGCAAATATTATAATAAATGGAGAATATACTCAAACTTTAAATATAGAGAAAGGAGTCTGACAAGGCTGTCCGCTGTCCCCTCCACTCTTCATATTATCATTAGAAGTACTATTAGAACGAGTGAGGCAAAATTCTGAAATAAAAGGATTGAAAACTAGAAACGAAGAATATAAACTGTAAGCATTTGGGATGATATGGCTTTTATTATTGAAGATCCAATAGAAAAATGACAAATATTAATTAAGGAATTAGAAAGACATGGAGCTGTGGCAGGATTGAAAATTAATAGACAGAAAACAGATTTACAAACAACAGAATTAGAAAGAGTGCTTGGACTTCAAACAACAAAAAAAATTAAATATTTGGGAATCTGGCTGACAGCACACTGTAAGGCGGTAAAGGAGAATAACTATAATAAGCTATTACAACCAACAAAAAAAGACTTAGAATTATGGACCCAAATGCAATTGTCATCGCCAGAAAGAATAGCAGCCATAAAAATGTCTATATTACCAAAATTTCCAAACCATTCCAGTTCATCTAGAAAAGATGTTTTTTAATAACCTTAATAAAATGACAGAAAAATTTATTTGGCAGGATAAAAAACCCAGAATAAAAATGAAACTACTACAAGACATGAAGAATATCAAAATATTGGTCACAACATAAAGTTATCAGATTGGAAGACTGTATGGAACAGAAATCACAAATTAACAAAATCAGTAACATACAAAGAAAATGCATATAAAATGTTCCATAGGTGGCACTTACCCCCTTCAAGATTAGCAAAAATGTATCCTAAATGAGTCCTATGTGTTGGAAATGTAAAAAAAAAAGAGGGGACATATCATCATATGTGGTAGTCTTGCCCAGAGGCTCGAAAATTTTGGCTTAAAATCAAAGATTGGCTACAAAGAACAATTAGACCTAGAACCAGAACTCTTCCTCTTTGGGATCTTCAAAAAACAATATGTAAAGAGCTCAAAATATTTATTATTACACATTTTGACTGCTGCCACGATTGCCTTTGCCCAGTGTTGGAAACAGCCATATATACCTGTAGAGGAACTGGTTATTCAAAAAGTTATGAATTGTGCTGAAATGGATAAATTAATGTTGAGTTTAAAAGATAAGGAATCTTCAATATTTTATTAGATGTGGGAACAATGGTATAGCTGGATAGATCGGAGATAGATTAAAGATGGGTAATTATTAAATATAAGTGATAGAATAATTATGCATTAATACCTGTATTATTATTTAATACCTGTAAATAATGCACAAATTATTGTCATACGATAAGCACTTCAAATAGCTGTTATTGAGTGATATATTTCTTATGTTTTTATTGTAATAAAAATTCAATAGTCTATTTTTTTTTAAAAAAAGGAGTGGATAAACAATTTGCAAACCACTTGGCCAGTGGTCAGACTAGCCTTACAAGAATCTAGAGCAGCTTTTAAAGCTCAGGTGGACAAAAAATGTTGTGATCCTAAACAATTCAAAGTTGGGAACCACGTATATTTGTCTACAAAGTTCCTAAAATCATTGCAACCCTCGAAGAAATTGGGACCTAAATTCATTGGGCCATTTTCTATCTCCAGAATTATTAATCCTGTTATGTTAGAGCTTCTACTTCCCAAAACACTTAGACAGGTTCATCCAGTATTTCACAGTAGCCTACTCAAACCAGAAATCACTTCAAACCTTAGACCCCCCCCCCCCTTCCC
Source organism: Laticauda colubrina (assembly GCA_015471245.1). Classification (NCBI taxonomy): domain Eukaryota; kingdom Metazoa; phylum Chordata; class Lepidosauria; order Squamata; family Elapidae; genus Laticauda; species Laticauda colubrina. The sequence goes on from BLBF01014085.1 coordinate 11,313, forward strand.
ACACCTCCAACTCCCATAATGGTACATGGGGAACAAAATTTTGAAATTAAAAATATCCTTGATTCATGCACTCACCGTGGATCCACACAATATTTAGTAGCTTGGAAACACCTTCCCTCCTCACAAAATGAGTGGGTAGCCAAACAACATGTAAAGCACCCACATTACTACAGAAGTTCCACCTGAAATACCTTCATATAAACCATCCTAAATTGTAAATGTACACATGTTTTATATCTTCCAGGTGGATTTCTCAAATTTTTGAGGAGGGCAGTATGTCAGATCTATATATCTGCCATTCTTTATTGGAAGAAGAAGAGGAGGGAAGTTGGTGCAAGTAATCTTTTTAAATATAATCTGAATATTTTAAGTCTTGTATTGAATCTGTATAACTTGCACATGATGTACAACTGGAGGACTGGAGCCAGATGTCTAGTAACTTGTCACGTCTTGGAGAGATAGCAAGAAGAGAAAGGATCACAAAAATTCCAGTTCTGGAAGATACTCCCTGGGAAATTCTTCTAAGATACGTTCCCAGAAAAGGGGGGTGTCAAGCTACAGAACTTTTTCCATTCACTCAACTAGAATGAACTTCTGAAAATGTATCAAAACATATCAAAAAGGAATCCTTTATTGAGATGAGACAATTCATGTAGGAGTTCAAAGCAGCGTCTGAGGTCTCTCAGGAATACAGGAATGCATAAGGGAGTTTAGAACCCCTCCCCTTATCTCGATGTGTATTTAGTGAAACAAAAGCCAGTATGTTAATTCTTCCCCACCCCTTTTGTAAAGAACAATCTTTTTCACAATTTCCCAAGACATACCTAATTTCCCCCCACCCCCTTTTTAGAATGAACTTTTCCAGAGATTCCCAGGACACATCTCACTATGGAATTTTTATGATCTTCTCATCTCCTGGCTGTGCCTCTCAGAGGTGATAGGTTCCAGCCATCTGGCTTTTCTCCCTCCATTGTATCATATGTGGGTTATACAAATTCAATATAAGTTTAAATATATTCAGGTTACATCAGGAAAGGATTTCTTTATCAGTCTCACCCCCCCTTTTCTTCTTCCACTTAAGAAATGACAAATACACGGATCTGACACATAATGAGGTATAACTTTGTTAATTTTGGAGTCTCTCTATTTTTCTGCATCAGGGAAGGGAAGTTGCTCCTGATAGTTACTGTACATAGATAGATACATATATATTTACCTAGATTCAGAGATAACTGCAGAGATAATTACATAGGTACATAGATAGGTGTATAGATAGATACAGAGACACACAGAGAGAAAATCCGTTCTGTAGGTGAACAGGACCTGGTTTCTTGTCTCAGGTATTCTTTCCCTTGCTTGGGAGTTTGACCTTGGGATGGTTAATCTTGGAGGGGAACCACCAACCATTAAAATCAGAAATTTTCTCTTCTTCCTCCATCTCTCCATCCCTCTTTCAGAAATGGACCTGAATGAACTGCTGCAGCCATCTGGTGGGAGCCCCAGAACATCCTTGGAGACCCCTGGAAAGTGACAGTGTTTGTCAATGGGGCCTATGTATTTGTTGGCCTCTATGTATTTCTCCACCTGTGGAGTTGCTTCTGATCAAGGGAGTGGTGTCACCACAACCTGGGGAGCCGTAAGGCACTGAAACACCCCCCCCCCCCAAAAAAAAAATGTTGGTAAAGCCAACAGGAGAAAGGATAGAATCCCTCAGGGCTGGAAGGGACCTTGGAGGTCTTCTAGTAGTTCAACCCCCAATCTTTTATTGAAAACCTCCAGTAAAGGAGCCCCCATCAAAAATAAGCTTTAGTATCATTGTTCAGAAAACAATGTAACAGGCAGTTATATTTTATTCTTTTTTTCCTTCTTCAATCCCCAGAAAAAGGTTTATGCAAGTGTCACCAGAGCAACCAAGTGAAGATGTGGAGGCCGCCATAATCACAGTGGAACCCTACAATCCCCAAATCCATCAACCCCAACATCACCATCATTGATGAATGGAGGATATCAGACCTTCTACCTTGCACGATTATGTGATGGTTGGTAAGTGTTTGAACTAATTTGGTTGACAGTTTTTCTTTATTTTTCTATTTTAAAAATATTATGTTATTGTTGTTGTTGTTGTTGTTTAATTCTTAGATGGATTCCAGGGATGGGGCAGAAACCCACAGGTGGCTGCAATTAGTGGACAACTTGCAGTCTGCAAAAAGTGAGTGGACAGAGGACTTGTCCAAGAGAAGAGAGGTCCTAGTTGAAGGGAGAGAATTTGGGACCTGGTGTCCTTTGTTGTTTTCCATTTCCTGCTTTGGGGTTTTGGGTGCGGATGGCTGGCCTTGGAAGCTAACAAGAAAGGTAAGTGGGATTATTTTAAGAGAAATAAGAAATCAGGAAGTATCAGGAAGTAGTTTACTTTAAGGTATATCACCAGCATTCCCACAAACTATTGTGAGATGGAAGCAGATAAAAAAACCACCAAAAGATTCATTGATCCAAGGAAAACAAGGTTTTATTCACGTGTCTGCAGAGACGGGTTCCCTCAGGCATAGAAGGAACCCAGAGCAAAATTCAGGCAGCATTTTTATCCCCTTGTACGAGGGCTTGGCTCACATTCTTTCTGTTTTCAAATTGATACATATATTTCGAAGGTTCATACTAGCTCCTTATCTAGCAAAAGCAGTTACACGGTTTCTGACATCGCAGCACTTTATTACAGTTCCCCATTGTTCTCGCCTTATCTTGTTTTTTCTCTTGTGCACAAACTGGAACACTTTCTTATTTAACAGAACTACTGAGTTTGAGACACACTTCCTTATTCAATTCAGTGGGCCATCCAACATAACTTCGATTCTGCTCACACTATTAAGTGTAATGATATGTGCAAATAAAGTTTGGCACCAGGCAGACTGTAGGAGATCCTGAGTTCTAGTCCTGCCTTAGCCACCAAAGCCAGCTGGGTGACTTTGGGTCAGTCACTATGCCTCAGCCCAACCTTCCTCACGGGGTTGTTGCTGTGAGGGGAACTAGGAGGAGGAAGTGTGTTTGATATGTTCACTGCCTTAAGTCAAGTCATTATATAAAAATAATAAAGGTGATATGATAACAAATAAATAAAAATCAACAACGGATTTTGGGGGAAGAGAAGAAGAAGATGCTGTGCAGGGAATGATCAGATAAGGTGGGGGAGCCCCCAGCTGCAAAACTGGCAAAGGAAGAACCTCAGAAAGGACCCTCCCTCCCTTTTCAGGCTTTCAAAAGAGTTGGTGGGAGATTGGTATGTTCAGACTTGCCAGATTCTCTTGATGTCCCCTTCCAATAAAGGAGAGCTACTTCACATGGTCATGTTTCCCATCTGATCTACCTGGGAGAAGGTGGGAGGACTTACTACCTAGTGTGCCAGGTGAGTCTGACCAAAGCTGGATCTGGGAGCTCAGATGTGGGTGCTGCAGACTTTTGAGGTGGTTCTTCTTGTTTTCTTTCATATTCTGAAGAGGGTGACTTTCTCCTTCAATTGGCTGGAGTGGCTTTTCTCCACATGGCAACTGTGGTCCATCTCAGTCAGTTCATGCTGCAGACTTTGGAGATGCTTCTTAACTTGTGGCAGAAGGTTTCTCACCTCTTCAAGGTCTTTCTCAGCCTTCTCTTCTTTGAGATGGACATTTGGCTAGTGACCTCATGTCATCCTTTGTGGAGTTCTTCAATGTACTTCACCAAAGATTTGTTCTCTAGCTCTAACTGATGGCATGACCTTCTTCAGGTTTTCTGCAGGTCTTCCATTGTGGTCCTATGTTGATCCACTTTCTCCTGGAGACAGCTATGCTGATCTTTCATCCACTGATTGTCTCTCTGGAATTTCTGGGCCTGAAAGTCAAAGGAGTCTCTCAGTTCATCAACCTGGAAGTCACTGAGAGATCACCAAAAGAAATTGTCTGTGTGACCATTTCCTCTTTGTGGCTGACCTGATTGAAAAATGGAGAGACACAGTCACATCCTCTGTCAGGAATTTTAATATTCCTCTTTTGGAATTTTCTCCCCCCCTTTCAAGGATTCGGTACCTGTGGAAGCTATTTCAATCAGAATCTGAAACTTCGGCTGAGATCTCCCCTCTTTTTCCGGTCGCTGCTTGGTGAGTATGCGCAACAACCCTTTCTCCAATTAACCTGGGGGTTCCATTTCCAGAGCCAGGACAATCCCAGTATTAATGGTTGCTCCATCTCAGGGACCACAATAAAGCGCAGAGTCTCATCATGTTCTCCCATGATCATTTCTATAGGTTCCGTGATAAAGCGTGCAGGGCAACCTCCAGCCACTGATCCATCTATTTGGGCAAAGGAAATGGGCACCTTTAAAGGTTTTAGTTTTAAGTCCATTTTCTCCACTACTTCCGTGTTGATTATACACCTTGTGCACCCAGAATCTAATAGGGCTAGCATTTCCCCTTCGACCCCTGAATTGGGTACTCTCAACTTCACTGGAATGGTCATAGGGCCCACGCTTGGACTTACCAGGAAGTCATCTTCCGAGTCGAAATCGTCCTCCTCAGGGGTAACTGGGGTGTCTGACTCTTCTCCCGTGGGAGGGGTGACCTCTGCCGTCTCTTTCGACTTAAGTGCTGCTTCGCAAGGCTACGCTGGGGATTTTTCAGGTTTCTTCCCTTCCTTTGGCACCCCCTTTGGTTCCAGCTTGACTTTGCAGTTCACAGCCCGGTGACCTTCCTTCCCACATCGAAAACACGCAAAGGGGTTGGGTCTTGGCGTCACTCCTCCCCTCTGAGGTTTGGGAATCTCTTGAGGATGTGGGGGGGAAGGTTTGCTCCACCCAGAACTTCCCCGCTGTCTGCTTCGGGTTAAATCAATTTCCACTTCTTCTGCCAGCAAGCACCACATCTGCAAGTCATTTGGGTCTCTTCTAGCAATGCATCTCTGGTACACATCTTCATTTAAACCATCTTTAAATGATTCTGTCAGGGCTTCCTGGGACCAGCCTCGGATATGACCTGCTAACTGTCTAAATTCTTGGGTGTAGTCAGCCACTGACCTCCGCCCCTGATTTATGGTCTTCATCCTGATCCGGGCCTTGCACTCTGCTAATGGGTCCTCAAATCTAGCTCGCAGTGCAGTCATGAACAGGTTATAATTCATCAACTGGAGAGCGTTATCATTATGCAGGGTCACCATCCACTCTGCAGCTGTTCCCTCCAGAACCCTGGTAACACATCTCACTTTGGCTGCTTCTGAGGGAAAATCCTCCCCATATTCTTCCATATAGCTCCAAACTTGGGCTAGGAAAAATCCCAAGGTTTTGGGATCTCCCCCGTATCTTACTTCTAACGGAGGCAGCCTAGGAGCTCTACGCCTTCTAAGAATTACACCTCTCGCTGAGGGCCCCGGGGCTGCTGCTGGATCGGGATGATTTATGGGAGAGGGGGCTGCTCTGCTTCTTCTAGCTGGGGCTACTCCCACTTCCCCTTCATACCTTTGTGCAGTTTGGGGTTGTTCAAAGGCTTCATTAAGGAGTCTCCTGGCTTGATCCAGTGAGAATTCTCTCTTTTCCCTCTCTTGCTATGGCTCCTCTTTTCCATGCCAGCAGGTAGTTGTGATCCTGGGCGGGGTCCTTCTCCAGATCTTTCCAGCCAACCCCCATTGACCATCTGGGCTTCACAGCTGGTTCCTCTTCCAGATTGAGCTCTGCTAGCGATTGGGTTTCCTGTACCAGCAAAGAATCTTGCCCTCCAATGGCTCCCAGATCTTCCTGGTCACTAGTTGAAGATGACATGATGTTCAGGCCCCCTCGGAAGAAAATTGGGTGTTTTCTCCAGGTGGGCTGGTAGAGGGAGATTCAGAATCATGTCGGGCAGTGCTCCATTCAAAATCCAAGAAAGAAATACTTAGACTCTTTAATTTAGAGAAAAGTTATCTTTTACTGAAAGTGAAGTGGTAGCAACCAGAGAATTCTGAATCTGAGGAATTAGGCGCGTAAGTCACATATACAAAGTGATGGAAGTGTTCCCACCCCCAATAGTTCAGATGAAACTTCCAATTAGAAATTGTGAATATGATCATGTGGGCATCTTCAGGTGATGATGAGGCCTCTGTCCGTTGACCTTGGCATACTTTGATAACGGGTTGCAGTTGTGCAGAGAAAAGAAAGCTAAGCGAGAAATAGAAACCTAACTCTGATGTATGCTTCCCCCCCTTCATTTACACAACAGAAAAATGTAACACCTCCAGCTCACTTCCCACACTCATCCCACTCTCCCCTGCCCCTGTTTCCTATGACAGCTGAAAGATGCAAAGCAATAGTAGAAGATCTTGAAGGCTGACATCCTCTCTCAGTTCAGGGCTAATTTTCCTAACCTGCATTTTCCGTTCTGCTTTTTCCTACAGTTTTGGAGTCCATCATCTTTTGCAAGCATGAGATGCAGGATGAGTGAAGAACCAATGATCTGCAGAGGTCTCTCCTGCCAAAGGGTGCTTTAGATAGAATCTACTCAGTCCCAAAATGCCAAAATTCAAAACATCACATTTGAGGGCACGTCAAGTGAAAACCAGCTCTCTGGAGATGCTCCTCATGTTCATAGGTGACCTTTTGGGAGATCTAAAAGTCCAGACTGGAGACTGATCACCCATCTTCCTCTATGGCCACTCAGGAGCCACACTCTTTCAATGCTGTCAATCAATGCAGACCAAACTCCCTGGAGAAGTCTGCCAATGCTGGGAAGAGTGAAGGGAGGAGAAAAAGAAAAGCAGCTGTATAGCTGTAAGCAGCTATGGTGGGGATGGGACACCTGAAGGATCAGGTTGGGGACAGATCTCCATGGGGAAAATTGATCTATGTGGCTGCTGAGAGTCAGTACCAATTTGATGACATAGAATCAATCCCTCAGTCAGTCAATCATGCGACCTTAATGATCTCTTTCAGCTATAGGCTACCATTGTCTATCTCCTTTTCATTATATCTTTAATCTCCAAAGAGGGAACAGATTAGGGTTAAAAGAATCAAATGACAACAGTCTGAAACATTCATTAAAGTGAAACAACTTTGGATAACAATCACAAATGTGGCCCCTTTAAGGCATGGACGGTCTTTAGCTCCCAGAATTCAGCATGCTGGCTGGAGAATTCTGGGATTTGAAGTCCCCTATACCTTAAAGGGGCCTAGTTTGAGAAACACCAGCATAATAATCCCTCAATACTGATCTCTCTTCAAACTATCCTGACTTCCCATCTGATTCCAAGTCCAGTTCAAGGCATATCATCACTCAAAACCCTCCAAAGGAGTCAGGATCATCTTTCATATGATCATATCATATCATATCTCCATCCATTTGGCCACCCTCACATAGCTTTGGTGCTTCTGGTAACAGGACAAGGTGGCAACCAATTCGAATTAAGACGGAGTCCTCCCTCCCCCCAAGCATTTATGAGTCCCATCTCAGCCATGAAAGGCAGGTGGGGGACCTTGAGCTCGTCCCTCTCTTGGCCTTCATGAGGTTCTTCTTGTGGGGATGAAGGGATCTTAGGTGTGTTCACTGCCTTGAGCTATGGAGAGAAAGAATAAAGGAGGCATGAAAACCTAAGGAATGATGAATGAAAATAAAGGAATCTGCCAGTCTCCAGGCCAAGCACCTCTGGGAAATAACTTCTCTCTGGCCAATGGAATCCCGGTTTTGGTTGATTCCCCCAAACCATTAAGCGGGTCAATCTCCAGCTTTGGGGTCCCAATGCCCATCCAACTCGGACAGTCTGGAGCCAGTTTTTGGGCCCCCAAACCTTGCAGGTCCTTCCCAGTGCCCTCCACCGCCAGCCCCCCAGCCCCTTTCCAGAGACAGGAACCTTCCACCTGCTGAATGGGGAATTTGGGGGCAGGGGTGGAGGCTGCTCCCATGGCAGGAATCAGCCCGTCTGCCATGGGCTGAGCCCCCCTTGGTTCTGCCTTGAATGAGAGGGACTCTCCCTTCCGAGGAGCCCAGGCGAGGGAGACCCTGTGAGGCCCCCAGGGCCAGCCATCCCCATCCAGCCCATCCAGGGATGCTGAGCAGGGCCTCCATTGCTGTGGCCCAGACTCCCCGAGGATGCTCGAGTTGCCATGGTGAGCTCCAGCCAATGAGCTCAGGAGGAGCTTCTGACATCACAAGGCAAGACTCTGACTGGCTTGGACCTGAGATTTGAATAATAACCACCAATGGGGTGCCTTCACCTGGGGGCGGGGCTAATCCATGGATGAGCCCCGAATTCGCCTCAGCCAGAGTGACTCCATCTGAAGGGGAAACCTCTGGCCTTCTGGAGAAGTTGGGGGGAGGGCCAGATTCTGCCCCTTCTTTGGGGGTAAAGAAGCCCAGATTTATATGTTGCCCCTTGGATCTGGAATCTGGTATTAGAGATACAGAGGATCCAGATTTCCCCCTTCCTGCCTGGATGATGGACAGGAACTATATACATAAAAGATCATATTCAAAAGGCCTTGTGAGAATAATGTGCCTGAAGAAACACGTGGGTCTTTGCCAGCATTAGCTGTCTATATCACTGCCTGTGGAGGCCAGATGTGGCTTAAAGGCCAGGCTATAGACTGCCTCCTACAGGCAGTGAGGGGGATAGCTAAAGCAATGAAAGCCCCCACAGCATCCTCCATGTTTTGGCGGGAATCTCTCTAGAACTTGGGGTTCCTGAGGGAAGCTTTTTGGTGGCCTGGCAAAGCTCTTCCTGGAGCCTGAGTGGCTTCAGCTGAGCCCCGGCAGGACAGAGGGGCTGGGAGGAGGAAATGGAGGCTCCTCTGGGCTCATGCATTTCCTTCCTTTGCTCCTGGATGGGGCCGCTGCCTCAGAGCTCCTTTCCCTCTCATGGGTGTGACTGTGCAGGCTCTTCCCTGCCTTTGGGGAGAGAAAGGAGAGGCTGTTTCCTCTGCAAAAGAGCCTCTTCACTTCCCGAAAACAGCAGACCCTGGGGAATGCAGGCCTAGGCCAAAGGGGATCATTGAGGGGGTTCAAGCCCTTTTCTGGGCTTCATTAAATAGGGACCCACAGCGCCTGTCAGTGAGCAGAGGATGGAAGGGCAGGAGGCACTCCTGAGCCCTGAGCTCAGGGGAGACTCTCTTCAGACTACCTGGAGGGAGAAGGTAGGAGATGCAGGAAGAAGTGGGGAAAGAGCTTCGGGGAAGAGGATCTCCTAATCGCCACATGGAGATCCAGTCAGAGGGAAAAGGCAGAAGGAGGGAAGGTCCCTCAGGGTAGAAAAACTCTTTCCCGTAGAAAGAGGGAAATCTGGAAAAGGTGGAAACTGAGGGGTTTGGGGTATAGCTGGAACTGTGTTAGGGTTATTTGTTTTTCATCCTTTTTTCAACTGTGTTCTGTGCGTGAAACCTTTTTGGCACCTTCTTGGTTTAAGCCCCAGAGTTTCCCCCTGGCCCTCCTGCCCCTCCTCAGGCTGGCTGAGCCCCTGAGCCCCAAAGCCAGGCCTGTTCAGGGGAGGGTCTCCCCTCAATACTCTCCTGGGTCTCCAGAGGGCTGCTTGGGGGTGGAGGGTAGGAGAAACTGGGGGGTCACGAAGGGAGGGGGCGGCAGAGGGAGGCCCAATGGGTCATTAGATCTTCTCCCCACTGATGGGGCTCTCTAAAGGGAAGGAGGAGGAGGTTCAAACATGGGGGTCCCATTCTCGCCAATTACACGAGGTAGGAGGGAGATATTGAACACTGGAGGGTCCCAGGGAATCCAGGGAATCCACTTTTCTTTTTGATATCAAAAAGGTTTCTCTTGTCAATCAGCAGAGGATGTGATGACCCAAAGGGACGTGGCACAAAGCTAACATAGTCAGATAATCAGTAGGAGTCCCTTTATTAGCTCCAACTTTACCCCCAATGTCCTGGTTGCCTTCTGGTCTGGAGAAAAACTCTCCCAGGAACAGCCTTTGGCTGCAGAGAATCAAGTCTCTAATGATCTAAGTGCTAGATCCCACTGTAACTACATAGCCAAAAAAGCATTAAGAGTTGTTAAACTAATCCTACATCGCTTTTTCTCTAGTAATATCACACTACTAACTAGAGCATACAAAACATTTGCTAGACCAATAGTCGAATACAGTTCATTAATCTGGAACCCATATCATGTATCTGATATTAACACAGTTGAGAAAGTCAAGAAATATTTCACAAGAAGAGTTCTCCGCTCCTCTACTCATTACAGAATAACATATGCCACCAGACTTGAAATTCTAGACCTAGAAAACCTAGAACTATGCCACCTTCAGTCCAATCTAAATATAATATATAAAATAGTACATTGCAATGTCCTACCTGCAAGTGAATACTTCAGCTTCAATCATAACAATACAAGAGCACACAATAGATACAAACTCAAGGTTAACCGCACGTAATTTGACTGCAGAAAATACGACTTCAGGAAGAGTGGTCAATGTTTGGAATACTCTACCTGACTCTGTGGTTTCTTCCCCAAACCCCAAAAACGTTAACTTTAGACTGTCTACTTTTGACCTCACTCCTTTCCTAAGAGGCCTGTAGGGGGAGTGCATAAGCACACCAATGTGCCTACCATCCCTTGTCCTATTGTTTCTTTTTATTTTTCTTATACATATTCATCTCATGTATTCATAACTATGTTTATACTTATTCTTGTTATCTTATAATCACTTGACAAATCAAATAAAAAAATAAAAAAATAAAAAAGTCCAAAACATTGTCAACAAAAACTTTAATTATAATACAATCAAGGCAAGATGAGGTAATTAATCCAGCAGGGCAAGAGAAGGAATTCCAGATGTGAAGGAATGGCAGTAAATCAACCCAGTTGGGAAGATTCCAGGAACACAGATAAGCAAAATCAACTCATATTTGCTCCCAACAGCTGCCACACTCAGCTTGCATCTCTTTTAAACTCTCTTCTCAGGTGTGGCTAACAAAGGGAATCAGGGCCCTTTCCTGCCCGTAAGCCACGGAACCCACATTGCTCTCTTCTCCATTCCTTTCTGCATGCCCTAGGAGGAAAAGGGGGTGGGCCTGGGTCTTCCTCTGAACTCCCTCTCCCTTGTTCTACCTCTTCCCTGCTCTGCCCAGCTGGACTTTGCCCTTGTCCAGTTTCCTCCACAGCCAATGGAGCCACACTCCCACTCCCTGTCAGTTGTTCGTCTTCTTCCTTGGATTTAGATAGGAGCATGATTTAGACAGGGGCATGACACCTACACACCAGCCAAAGGCTTCTACTTTTCTTTCCTAGAAACTAGGAAGGATGGATACTCTTAAGTAGTGCCAGGGCAGACATTCAGCTGTGGCAAACTGGTGATATCAGCAGCCCACTTAACCTGGTCACTTCTTCACCGAGGGCTGCATTCACACTTGCAACTTTTAACCAGGGTTTGTTTTCTGAGGGTGGACCTGTTGGCTGATGGGTCAATGAATTACGGGAACCCCGTAAAAGTACATTAATTCAATGGAAACAAGACTAACAACAGTTGATAAATGAAGTAAACTGGGGACAATTTTCTTCCTGCGAGGACCATATTCACTTATAACACACTTGACCAAGCTGGGGAAATGTTTTCGCGGCCATCCAGAGACAAAATGCAGGTCTAGGTGCAGCAACCAAGATGCTCTGGCAAACCACCAATGACAGCATCCCCCCTTCCTTCTCTCCCCTAGGATCTTTCCTGGGGCAAATCCAGAAACTAGGGTGGGCACATTTCCAACAGAGAAGGGCCTTCCTCCCCTCTGGGCACAATCTGGTTTCAGAGAGACATGACAGAGAATTCCATGGAGGAGAGCAGCCTTGACATGCAAGGACCATTCTGAACCTGGAGCCACCCAGGGTCTCAGCCAGGCACAGAGAGTGGGACTTGAGGGAGGTTCAGTGGGAGACCTTTCAAAGAGTGGACCTGGCATATGGGCCACCCTCCGCTCCTCCCTGCCAGGATGGGCCTGCCTGTCCCTTCAGCTCCCCCCTCTCAACCCACCCAGTTCTCCTCTCTAGGCCAAGCTGTACATACTAATGTTGTCCTCCAAACAAGCAATAAAATATCTGAACAACCATCCCAGATAAGCCAGGAACATGGGGACTCCCAATGGCTCCTCCAAAGCCCTTGGGGTCTTTAGTGGGGGCCCTTACACAACCTCAGGGGTGGGAATGTCACAGGGGTCCCATCCCACCAAGTGCATCCACGCAACCAGAGGGAGACTCACCAGTTCCCCCAAACTGTTTTCTGTGGCAAAAAAATCCCCAAAACTCTGGGCTCTTCAGTTTATTGGATGCATTACATGAACATGGAAGGACAAGAGAGAGAGCAGCAAAGAAAAACATTTCTACCCACTCTATAACTTTCTCCCTGTTTACCCACAGGCTGTCTCTTTCCTGCCTCTTAGTCAGCTCTCATCCAAAAATGTATATTGCTAGAAAAGAGGGGCAGTTTAATTTCTCTTCCAGCACAACCAATGTTAAAATCAGCTACAATTTAGGATTGATATATAGGGTTGTGATAGAAAAGGAAATCCCAGACAGGCCCCACTCTTAACATTAGGCAAAGTTCAAGGGTATTGATTGTTTCCTTGGTGTTCGAAGACAGGCAGCACTAAAATTAAGTGACATCAGTCTGGACTAGAGTCTCACCAGCTCCAGCTGTCCCTGGAGACAAGAGGCCAAGTCAGTTCCCTTGTAACTGAACTACCTTGTTCCCACACCATTTTCTAGACATGTCCTGACAGGAAGAACCACAACCACTACAGAACGACCCTCCAGGAGTATTTCTGTGGGTTTTCACTAACGTGTTTTTTCCAGCTAATTCTCCTCACATGGATCTGCAAAGAAATTCAGTGTCTCCAGTAGAAAAGTTGCTTCTCCCTGTAATAATCACCATCCTGGCCTTTGAGAGTTCTTCTCCAATAACTATCTTTGGTGTAAACATCAGACCGAAGCAACATGGAAGAGATTGTTCATCAGAAAAGGATAAATATTTTACCTCAAATTCTGTGTGGCACAAGTTTTCAGACAGTCAGGAGCTGTGCTCTTAAATGTACTTTTCTTTTCCAGGTGAAGCTTGGGGTGTCTCTTACTGAATCAGGAAAGCCACTAACATTTCCATTGTGTGAGAGTGCTTTGAATGCTTCTCACTCAACTTCTTTTTAAGACTTGGGAAGGGGATTGATTCACCTCAAGAATAATGGACCTCCTGCTTCTGCTTCTGATGCTGCTGGTGCCCCAGCCAGTCTCTGAGAAGCTTAGAATGAAGTGCCCGCTGAGTCTGGAGCGCCAGGATGGAAAACAACCATGGAGCTTTTACAGAGCAGGAGACCATCTCATGGTATGATCATCACTACGACCAACAGTGATTCTTCCAGTCAGTCTCATTTGTAAGTGATGGAGTTGCATTCCTTCTATTCTAACACTTGCCTCCTTTTCTTCTTATTTCACTTACTTCTATATTTCAGGATTTATCTAATTTCCTGAATGATTTTGATTTCCATGACTTGACTCTTTTTTCATATTTTGTGGAATAGACTCAAATCCAAAGATAGGGCTGAAAACAAACTCTGTGTTCATCACTAGACTACTGACTTAACTGACCTTGGTTTTGGATCAATGTTGGCTTGAGGCTCAGTAGACTTGTGGAGTCAAAGAGGATTGAGTTTTTAAAAAAGAATTTGTTGTTGCTGTTAATAATTATGTGCACATTTTTTGCAGTACACTTTCCTTTGGTTTTATGAAAACTCTGCAATCTATTTTTGCCATTCAATTTTTGAACAAGAACAGTCCCTGAACAACCTCACACTTGGCGATAACTTCCATGACAATTATTTGAGCACTTTATGTACTTCAGATGCCTTGCTGGACATGCTCTCCACTGGAGAAGCCAATGTCCCCAACTACAGCTGTGGAAGGAATGAGAACCTTCTGGCTCTTATTGATGGAACGCTCAGGGACACAATGAAGGCCAGCACAAAACTTCTTGCTCAGCTGGTCCACTTGGACGGAGAATCCTCGAGTTGCCACACCTTCATCACCTACCTGAGCCACACCCTGAGGGATCTGCCCGAGGCCCAGTACCAGGTGATGAAGCAGAAGATCACAGCACTTCTGCACAACCCTCAAGGCCCAACTGAACCTGCTCCAACCCAGTCCAGGTCTGCTCCTCCACCCCAGGCAATGTCACAGCCCTTCCATGGCTTTCAACAGCCCCTCACCTACCAAGGCTACGACCTCCAGGACTTCCCACAGCAGAAGCAGACCTTCCTAGTCCAGGCCCAGGTTCATCGCATGCCACAGATGCCACACCTTGCCCAGCTGCAGACCAGACAGCCCCACTACACTCCTCCTTCCTCCACCCCACAGCCAAGTCCACCAATGGACAGATTTGATGACAGATTTGTCATCAGTCTTGTGCCTGACATCCCAGGTACTTGATGAAGGGCCTCTCAACCTCACGGGACTGAGTCAGCTCTCTGAGAGCTTCCTGAACACACCATCCCCTGTTGTACTCTCGGGGCCAAGCACCCCAATGGCGCCTCAGACCAGCACTCAAGCCACAGCCACCTCCACAGTCCCTGCCGCTTAACAGCTGAGATCATGGACATGACTCAGAGTGACTGAGAATAGTGCCAGAGACTGAGTTGTTACTTGTTCACTTTATCTTTGCTTAAAACACTTTACTTGGGTCATTTTGCTTTTTTAATAACGTCATACAGTTTACTTAAGACAGTTAATAAAGGTTATCATTGCTTAACACACTTAATTCAGTTTACTTGGTTCATTTTGCTTATTTAATAAAGTCATAAAGTTTACCTAAGAAAGTTAAAGGTTATCTTTGCTTAAGACACTTGGTTCATTTTGTTTACTTAATAAAGTGTTGGTGAAAACTTTGAAAAAATGGTTAAGCCTTTGCATGCTTGTGGGATAGATAAGGATAATTGTGGGATAGATAAACCTCCAGTGCAAGCATAGTGGGTGTCAGCCTTCAAGATCTTCTACTATCGCTTTGCATCTTTTGGCTGTCATGAGAAACGGGGAGGGGAGAGTGGGTTGAGTCTGGGAAGTGAGCTGGAGGTGTTACATTTTTCTGTTGTGTAAATGAAGGGGGGGAAGCATACATCAGAGTTAGGTTTCTATTTCTCGCTTAGCTTTCTTTTCTCTGCACAACTGCAACCCGTTATCAAAGTATGCCAAGGTCAACGGACAGAGGCCTCATCATCACCTGAAGATGCCCACATGATCATATTCACAATTTCTAATTGGAAGTTTCATCTGAACTATTGGGGGTGGGAACACTTCCATCACTTTGTATATGTGATTTATGCGCCTAATTCCTCAGATTCAGAATTCTCTGGTTGCTACCACTTCACTTTCAGTAAAAGATAACTTTTCTCTAAATTAAAGAGTCTAAGTATTTCTTTCTTGGATTTGAATGGAGCACCGCGTGACAATGAGATTGTATGGTCCACCATCCCAGCTGCCACATATATGGAGCTTTATTATTAATAACAATTTATTCATTGATCAACACATTTCAAAATAAACAATTAATGCCCTATTAATTGTAGGACCACTCAACATACATGGCACAATCTCATCAGTGCTATGCGACAGGCTCAAAGAAGCATCTATCATCCTTTCTTGCCACTCCACTGATCCAGCTGGGGAGTTGCACCAGTGTCTCAGAAGGTTGCACTGCTTCTTCCCTTCACATGAAGCTCTGTTGGGGCCTTGTACATCCACAGTGTCTATCAGGTTACGTCCTTGCCTCCATTCACCAGGCTCCATGTCCCCATTCCCTTGTTGTCTGTTCTGCAACACTGGGTAGTGGGTGCGCATGAGATTGTGCAGGATGCAGCAAGCTTCCACGATGCTCCTTACAGTATGTGCCTCACGCTGCATAGTGGTGAGAAATATCTGGAACCTGTTGGCCAGGATGCCAAAGGCGTTGTCCACCACCTGTCTTGCCCTGGACAGCCTGTAGTTGAAGATCCTCTCTTCACAGGTGAGGTATCTTGAACTGTACGGCTTCATGAGGTAGGTTCTGAGGGAGAAGGCATCATCACCAACGATGAAGTAGGGCACATCTTGTGTGTCATTGGGTAGGGGGTCTGGACCTGGAAAACCCATGATGAGGTTGCATTCCAGCCCATCCTTGAGGTCACTTGCGTTGTATACCTGGCTATCTGAAGCTGACCCGTTGCCTGAAGCATCGATGTACATGAACTTGTAGTCAGCATCGACCATGGCAAAGAGGATGATACTGAAGAAGCCCTTGTAGTTGAAATAAGTGGACCCTGAGTCGGCTGGAGCTTTGCAGGCCACGTGCTTCCCATCTGTGACTCCAATGGTGTGGGGAAAGTTCCACCTCTGATACCACTCTTCTGCAAGTTTCCTCCAGCCTTGTTCAGTGGAGGGGCACCTGAGGAGCTCCTCCACATATTCTTCAATGATGGCCTGCACTACTTCTCTGACCACTTTGCTGATGGTGTTGTGTGGCACCCTCCACGCATACTGCATGTTTCTGTATGTGGTTCCAGAGGCCAGGTGGCGCAGAGTCAGTGCCACCTTCAGTCCAGGGTCCAGGTTGGCACGGAAGTTGGTGCTCGGCTTGGTCAACCTGGGTCTCAGACGCTCTACAAGTTCGTCAAACATGGCTGGTGGCATCCTCATGAAGTGATGGAATGCATGAGGGTCTTCATTCCTCAGCTCTACCATCAACTGGTCATACAGTCCAAACTCCATTCTTCTCACGATCCATCCTCGGACCCACACAGCTCTTGGACGTCTCCTTCTTCTCCTTGTGTAGAAAAGGTGAAACAGTCTGAACAGGGTCTGGTTCTGGTGATGAACGATTGCAGCTACCATACGGACTGTGTCATGATCCATGGTGGAGAACAATGGATGATGTGGAAGACCAAGACCAAGGGTGAAGAGGTCTGTACACCACGGCTGCTGGACTCATACTGATATCCAGATGATTTCCTCCCCCTTTTTATAGGAAATATCGGTAGTCCGCTAGGTGTCCTTCTTCATACTCTAGACATACTGCAGACATCCTAAATATCCGAGATACATCCCAAGATACAAACATTTTGTCCATTTTAATCCTTTATATACGAGATGCATACACTACATCCTTTCTATTTCCATGCTACTAACGCTGTGTGGACATTCCATGTAACTTTCGTTCCCTCCCTCTTTCCGTTTTCAGCTGCAGCGGATGTGAGTTGTGAGGATGGCCAGAGGATGCAGAGAGGATACAGTGGATGTTTAATGGATGATAATGGACATAGAACGTTTGTTGCCCATATATGTCGCGGATGTACATCGTATGCAGCGGAAAGTTCATCCGTTCAAAAAGTTTTGTGCAGCTCAAAACTTCTTGCGCAGATGAAATCTCAGTGGATGGATGCTTGAGGGATAGAGCATATGAAACACGTATGCAGTGAGTACACAACGGATGGCAAGCTTTTCGGATAGCGTTTTCCAACGGATGGCAAGCTTTTTTTAAAGTTTTACATCCTCTTTGCATCCGTTGGTGCAGTGGGACAGGGGCTTTAAATAGGAGCCAGCCGTGTGCGGCAGCTCCCCAAAGAGCCAACACAGTTCTAGGCTGCATTAACAGAGGGATAGAATCAAGATGAATGCCAGCCTCCATGACACTTTCTTGACACCTCATGCTGCTTGCTTCATGTCGGCTGTCATAGATATGGGGGGAGGGAGGTATTTGGGAAGGGAAGGTTGCTGGAGAGTGAAGATGATGTTTGTGTGAACTAAAAAGGAGGTGATGCTTTCCTGTTTCCTGCACAGCTGTATGGACTAATCTCTGCTGAGCCAAGGTCAACCGTCTTGGCATACTAGATGAGGGAATAACCACCTGAAGATGCACCCCACATGACATATAAGCACTTCAGATTGGATATCCAGTCTGGACTCTTGGGAGAGGGAACTTGGGATAACTTTCAATATGTACTTTCTGCGCCTTTTGCCTCAGATCTTGCTTTCTTTTGTTGCTATCACTTCAAACTCAGTAAAAGTACCTTTTCTCTACAGAAAATTGAGTTGAGGGAGTTCTTTCTTGGGTTGTGAATGAGGCACATCTGACAATTACGTGAAGTGTTAATACCACTTTACAAGGCCTTGGTAAGGCCACATTTGCAACACCATCCAGTTTGGGCTGCCACGATGTAAAAAAGATGTTGAGACTCTAGAAAGAGTGCAGAGAAGAGCAACCAAGAGGATTTGGGGACTGGAGGCTAAAACACCTGAAGAATGGTTTAATGAAAAGAAAGACAAGGGGAGACATGATAGGACTGCTCCAGTATCTCAGCGGCTGCCACAAAGAAGAGGGAGTCAAGCTATTCTTCAAGGTAACCGAAGGCAGGACAAGAAGCAATGGGTGGAAACTCATCAAGGAGAGAAGCAATCTGGAACTAAGCAGGAATTTCCTGACAGTTAGAACAATTAACTAGTGGAACAGCTTCCCTCCAGAAGTTGTAAGTGCTCCATCATTGGAGGTCTGTAAGAAGAGCCACTTGTCTGAAATGGTATATCTAATCTAATCTAATCTATAGAGTTTCCTGCTTGAGCAGGGGGTTGGATTAGAAGACTTCCAAGGTTCCTTACAATTCTGTAATTCTGTTCATTTGAGTGTGTGCGTGTACGTGCAATTGAATAAAAAGGCTAAAATATATGCCAAGTTCCTCTTAGATAAACTTGTAAACTCCAAGACTTTCTTTGGGAGGGAAATTTGGGCTCAGTGGAGCCCTGAGAAGAAGGATGAACACTTAACCAAGGGGGAAGGGAAGGGTGCACATTTGAAGATCAATAATGTTCAGGAGTAATCAAGGATCCTGAAGGACACACCTCTAAGGCGTTAAATATATATTGGTACACCTTGGTTCATTCTAATAATACTTTATTATTATTATGTTATTCCTAGTTGGATTATATAGGCTGTTAAAAAAACTTCTAAGAAAGCTCCTACTGACATAATTATTACATGATTGTGGATAAGTCAAAGTCAGAAGTTATGATCTTTGGAAAACAACCTTGTAGCTATAGATGCCGATTTGATGGTGATCCAAGAGCAAATAACACCATTCTTTATCAGAGGAAGTTTTCTCTGAGACTGGATATTGCTTCCCCCATCATTAAAGAAGCTAGTTAGAGAAAGGGTGTGAGTGAATTTACTGCTTAAACCTTAAAAAAAAAAATCCTAGCTACCCAGTTTATTTTCTATTTATTACAATATATAATCTCAAAGTTACCCTCAAGTCCTTACATTGAAGTGAAATTTTGGGCTTAATCTATATCACTACTAGAAGAAATATAATTACAGCATCTGAGGAGAATCTGGAAGGTGGATAAAAGGACTCAGCAGTTGAATTGAGAATTTATACAATTGGTCTTTTGTCTAAAATCAGATTTATAATTACTAGTGTACAATTAAAGCAATGAAATCGGACAAATTCCCAAAATTCTCTGCTTTAGAACTGCAAAATTTCAATTAAAGTGACAAATTGTATTAGGAGCTGTGGTCTCCCCATCTCTTGCACAACTGGAGAACACACCTATTAATTGAATTCCAACTGTTTAATAAGAAGAGAGATCAGTAATTTGGACAGTACATTAGACTTTAGACAAATGACCTACTGGGATTCACATATTAAAATCAACTATTCCCTGGGCAGTCAGAATTCAAAAGTTTAATATAATAAAGCCCCTTATTTGAGCAAAACGGTTCAGTTGAGATTGGGATACGTGGGCCTGATTGTGATAAATTATAGGGGAAATCCAGAAGTGATTTCCATTCTTTAAACTTATTCTTTCTTACTGAATTTATTCTTGCATTCTGGTTTTATACACCAACTTATTAATGTTTTGTGTTCTACAATATTCATTTTGATATAGCTTAATGGCTAGTCAATCATAAATTATTGTAATATGTTCAAGAGGACCAGGCTGGACTCCCAAAAGCAAATATTTAGGATTTGTTCTGATCCCAAATATAACACAGCATTTTTTGTTGCTTTTTCAGATGAGTGTTGTAGCTGCTTCAGAGGCTCTGAGTGATAAAAGTAGATTCCCCTTTTTCCACCAGATGCTCCCCAAAGAAGGGACCAGTACCTAGCAATTGACCAAATACTCCTCCATTTCAGATGGACCCTGATTTGCCTATTTTCTTTAGACACAGACAATGGAGAGAGTTTCATGAGGACTTTCCCTCCTATGCTTATCAGGAGTGGAATTTGTGTTGTTATATCACAACAGTTCTCAACAACTGGATATACAGCATTCCTCAGGAATGCCCTCTCTAAGTGGAGACAAGTCAACATCTTTGTCCACTTCATGGAATTTGATGCCATTTGGTTCAGAATTCTTCCTTTCCATTTAGCACTTATGGGTTTGCCAGGAGCCATGGAAGGGAAAGTCTGGATCTTGACAGTCTTGGGTTATTTAGAAATTAAAAGGCACAGACTTCTCAAATATATCCATAGTATTTGGGCCTTTTATTTTCAGCAGAAAAATAAGCAAACATATTATCCCTTTTGTTGTGTTCACGAAGAACGAGACTCGAGACCAGCATAACTTCAGCTCTTTTATTAGTTGCTGGATTCCGTCTGAACCAGGAGCTGCGGCAGCTCTTTTTTATAGAGAGGCTGCTCGCGGCTCGCTGCCAATGACGGCTCCTTAATTCTCTCACCACTGGGGCGGCCAATCATATGCTACTTTTTTGACCAATCACTGTCGAGGAGAACACCAATCAGATTCAAGTATTTGTGGACCAATGGGAACAGAGTATTTGGAGTATGCTAATATATAACATCCCTCCCCTCTTGGTTCAGTCCTACCTTACATAGTCACGTAAGTAGGCAGGGCTTCGCAGTTTAGTCGTGCTGTTGTCTTCAGTGGGATCGCTGTTTCTCCCATCCTTCTCTGTGGAACCTCCTGGAAGGTGGAGTCAGCCATGCCGCTCCCACCTGGTCTACCTGGGCTGGTAGAGTCGGCTCGGCTGCTCCCTTCTGGAGTGGCTTCTTGGTATTCTTGTGCCTCCTGATCCTCTTCACCGAAGTCTTCTTCAGGTAAGTAGTTGTTCTTTCTGGGTTTATTTGAGAATTTGGTTTGTGGGTTGTTTTTTGTTTTTGCAGTGTTCTTTGTTCTAACGGACGGTCTCCCCCTCCCCTCTTATTTGTGTTTAAGGGGTTTCCCCCCTCTCTTGTTTGATTATTATTGTTTTGGTTTAATGGTTGTTGTGTTACTGGAGTGTGTTGTTGTTCTTCATGCCTGGGTGTGTCAGTGGTTCGTTCCAATGTTCTTGATCTTAATTGATCTATGTGTCTCCTCCAGCTTCTTCCATCGTCCGTTTCTAATCTGTACGACCGGGGTCCTGTTATTTGTGTTATTTTTGCCGGTACCCACAGTGGGTGCCCCATGAGATTTTTAGCATAGACTAGGTCCCATGGGTCGAATGTGCGGTGTTTGCTGGAGGAGTCTGTTGGTTTTTCAGGGCTGTATGTGGGGTGTAATCTATCCAGATATGATCTTAATTTTCTGCCCATTAGTAATTCTGCTGGGCTTTTATTTGTAGTGGAGTTAGGTGTGATGTGTTGTATGGTGAGCATTTTGTAAATTTTTTCTTGTATGTCTCCCATGTCTAATCTTTCTATGGTTTCTTTGGGATACTGGACCATGTGTTCTGCCTGCCCATTTGTAGCCGGCTGATCCAGCACTGTCAATGCATGCCTCATTCCGTGTTCGGTGAGGAACTTTTCAAAAGTCAATTTCTGTGAACTGCAGCCAGTTATCAGAAACTAATAAGTTCGGTAACCCATGTGTGGCAAAAAGTTTCCGCAGTTGTCTGATAACTGCTTCTGTAGTTGTTGAGCTCATGATGCTTACTTCCAGCCAATTTGAATAAGTGTCTACTATAATTAAAAATGTGTGTCCTTTTGTAGGCCCTGCGAAATCTATGTGTATTCTTGACCAGGGCCCCCTTGGTGTTTCCCATTCGAGTATAGATGCTACAGGGAGTGCAGGTCAGGATATTTGGCATTTAGTGCAGGTTTCTACCCAACTCCTGATATCCTTATCCTATCCCTGGCCACCATACATAACTCCTGGCCAGGGATTTCATTAGTACGATACCCAGGTGTCCTTCATGTAAAATATTCAGTACTTGATCTTGTAATGCTTCCGGTATGACCACCCGATCCTCCCACAGAATACAACCTTTTAACAATGACAGTTCATCAGTACCTGTCAAAATCTTATCTAAATCAGTCAATTTATTATAGAAACCTTCTGTTTTAAATTGTATGGATATTTATTAGAAATTAAACTAGAAGAAGAACAAGTTAAAGAAACTATGATTGTTTGGGGGAAGAATTTTGGATATAGGATTGATCTAGAGAAATGGCAAAAATTGTGGTCTCAAAATTATAAAATGACAATGTCAACAGCATTTAAAGAAAATTTGTATAAGATGTTTTACAGGTAGCATTTTCCCCCGACAAGAATAGCAAGAATGTTTAAGAATAAATCTGAAAGATGTTGGAAATGTCATCAGATACCTGGCTCATACTATCATATGTGGTGGACTTGTGCGGATGCAAAAAAATATTGGACTAAAATCTACTAAAATCTGGTTGGAAAAAATGACTAAAAAGCATATAAATTTAAAACCAGAGATATTTTTATTGGGAATTCTATCTGATACATACAGCAAAGATTTAAAATATTTGATTGTAAATGTATTAACAGCAGCTAGGATTGTATTTGCTAAAAATTGAAAAGATGAGAAAATACTATTGCAGGAGGAAATTATTAAGAAAATACTGGAATGTGCTGAAATTAGTAGATTGACATTTGAAATTAGTGAACAAGAGGATAAACAATTTCACAAAATTTGGGACCTTTTCTATCAATGGTTAGATAACAAAATACAATAATAGAATATGTAGAGGTTTAGAAAATAATAAATACATAAATATTTTTTTTCCTTTTCTTCTTCTTATTATTATTACATATATAAAATGTTTTTAAGATAGATTTGGAAGGACTATATGAACTGTTATAAAATAAACTAAGTATAGCTATCTTGCAAAGTATGAATGAACAAAATTATAGTCAAATGACTGATTAATAATAATACTAGGATATTCAATTTCTGATAATATGAGTTATTATGCAATGTAACTGTAATTGAGACTATGAAATTAATGCACAAAAAATTTGTCAACCAACCAACACACTGTTTGTTTACTTTTGGAAGAAAGCTGGATGTTTTTATGTTTTGTTTGTTTTTGTTTGTCCTTAAAAATCAATAAAATTTAACCAAAAAACCCAATGACAGTTCAGTCTGCCTGTTCTTGAATGGTTTAAAACTCACGTCTGTCTTGTTTTCCGGCCACCCTTTTTCTACCCAGTTTAAAACCTGTGACAATTTTTTGTCTCTTGTGGTTTCTTTTGCAATGTCTGCTGCAGTTATGGGTAGGTTTGATGGTGCCTCAATCTGTAAGGTGGATGTGATTGGTGCCAGGTCACTCTCTAGTTCAGGTAGGGAAGTACGGCTCAGCGCATCGGCGTGTGAGATGTCCTTGCCTGGTCAGTGAATTAATTTGTAATTGTATGTGGCAAGGAACTCGGACCATCTTGTCATTCATGGGGAGAGTATGTTTGGGGTGGCCCTGTTCCCTGCTAATATTCCCAATAGGGGCTTGTGGTCTGTAATGAGTGTAAAGGTCCTACTGTAAAGGTATTCATGGAACCATTTGATCCTGGAAATTGCTGCTAACGCCTCTCTGTCCAACTGGCTATAGTTCCTTTCAGCTTTGGACAGTTTTTTGGAGTAGAATGTGATCGGCGCTTCCCTCCCGTCTGGCAGCGTGTGGCTGAGTATGGCTCCGACGCCAAATGGTAATGCATCGCAGGTGACTGTCAGTGGTAGTGTCTCGCTGTATTGTATTAATACAGATTCGGATATTATTAAATCTTTTATTTTCTGGAATGCCATCTCCTCTTGTCATCCCCAGGTCCAGGTGGCTGCCTTGTCCAGTAATCTATGTAGTGGTTCTGCCGTCATTGCCTTCTGTGGCAGAAAAACATTATAAAAATTGATAAGTCCCAAGAATGCTTGTAAATCTTTGTTTTTTGGTCTGGGCGCTTCTTTGATCGCTTTGAATTTTTTATCTGTGGGGTGGATGCCATCTTTATTGATTAGATATCCCAGGAATTCAAATTTTGAGGTAACTAGCTGACATTTCTCTTTTTTTAATTTGAGTCCCTCTTTTTGGAATCTTTGCAATACTATTCTGAGACGGGCTTCTAGTTGTTTCTTGTCGCTGGCTGACACTAGCACGTCATCAAAGTATGGGACTACCCCTTTTATGCCTTGTAACAACCACTCCATCAGGCTTTGGAACACCCCTGGGGCCACGCTGATTCCAAATTGCAATCTTTTGCATTTGAATGCTCCTCTATGAGTCATGATCGTTTGTGCCTCTGCTGTTTCGGGGTCGACTGGCAATTGTTGGTATGCTTGTGGAAGGTCGAGCTTTACGAAAACCTTGCCTCTCCCCAATGAGTATAACAGGTGTTGCACTACCAGAACAGGATATGCGCTTTGTTGTAGTGCATGGTTTAGAGTAGCCTTGTAGTTACCACAGATTCTCACGGACCCATCTGGCTTAATTGGGGTTACGACTGGGGTTTCCCATTTAGCGTGGTCAATTGGTTCCAATATTCCTTGTGCTGAAAGTTTATTTAATTCCTCATCAATCTTCGGTTTTAATGCAAAGGGAACTCACCTCGCTTTTAACCTAATTGGAGCTATTGTTGGATTTAAATTAAATGATATGGGGGACCCTCAGTACTTGCCTAGTTTCCCATCGAAGACGTCCTCATTAGGTTCTCCTCCCAGTCTGTCTCGGTGATGCTGTTGATCCCAGTCACTCCGATTCCCAGGGGTTCGAACCACTCAAGTCCCAGCAGGCTAGGGCGGTTCCGGTCTATGATGGTTAGAGGCAGAATTTTTGTGTGTTTTTTGAATGTGACTTGGAAACATCTGAGTCTGACTACGGAGATCCTGTTTCCTTGGTAGTCTTTTAGTATCAGTGTTTGGTTTTCTAATTCCATTCTGCATATGTGCGGTATCAGTCTTTTAATGGTAGTCCAAGATCCCATTGATAAGTATGAGCTGGAGTCCACCTCCATCTCACATTTTTTGGCCTTTGATGCTTACTGCCACATGTACCTTCCGGCCATTGGTTGCTTTTGAATGGCTGATGGTGATAGATCGGTGTATTTCTTCTTTTCTGTAGCTTTCATTTAGTCATTTGCCTCTGCTTTCTCGGCTCTCACAGCTCAATATCTGTCTTTCTTTTATTCTTAATGGGGTGTTGTCTCTACGTCGGGGGCTGTAGCTTTTCCGGTTTCGGCAGACCTTTGCTATGTGTCCCTGTCTCTCATAGTACCTGCAAATGGCATCTAGGAAATGGCACTCGGAACGGGGGTGGTCTCCTCCATACCTGGAACACTGGAACCCCGACTTATGTCCTTTCCTCTCCCGTCTATTTCGTTCCGACTGGAGTCTGCAGATTTCTTCCTTTTCGTCATTGGTCTCGGACAACGATTCGCTATCCTCGTGGCGTGTGATGGTCTTATGTGTGTTCTCTGACTTCTTCTCTGGAACTTGGCTTGCTTCTGCCAGTGTTTTTTGTGTTGTCACATTCATTTGTTGCATTTTGGCTGCTGATTTGTAGTGGCTTCAGCTGCCATGGCCTCAGCAATGGCCTCAGTGACTGTAATTTTTGGTCGGGTTAGTAGTCAGCTCTGCAACGTGAGATCTCTTAGACCAAGGACCATGCGATCCCTCATGGCTTCGTCCATGTTGAGAAACTCGCATGCCCCTCCAATGTCCCTGAGAGCCACTACGAAGTCTGAAATACTCTCACCTTCTCTCTGGTCCCATTTGTAGAACTCATGTCTCTGAATAAGGCTGGAGACATAGACTCCAGTGCGTAATGAGCCTTCAGCAATTTTTCCAAATCTGGCCAGGCCATTTGTTTTATGTCCTCCAGTTCAGCCAATGCCTTGGCCATCTTGAAAACTGTGGGCCCACAGTGCATCAGGAACATGGCTCTCTTTCTGTTGTGGGAGATTCCTTGTAAGTCGTTGCTCTCAAGGAACATGAGGAATCTGTTGATGTATGATTCCCAGTCCTCTGTCGCTGGATTGAATGGTGCGGGTGGCGAATTGGTTCCGGCCATTTTGTCTACTTGGTTCCCGTTGCTGGTCTCCTTGTCTCAGAATCCCACCCTCGTCGCCAGTGTTGTGTTCATGAAGAATAAGACTCGAGACCAGTGTAACTTCAGCTCTTTTATTAGTTGCTGGATTCTGTCTGAACCAGGAGCCGCAGCAGCCCTTTTTTATAGAGAGGCTGCTCACGACTCGCGGCCAATGACGGCTCCTTAATTCTCCAGCCACTCGGCCGGCCAATCATATGCTACTTATTTTTGACCAATCACCGTTGAGTAGAACACCAATCAGATTCAAGTATTTGTGGACCAATGGGAACAGAGTATTTGGAGTATGCTAATATGTAACACCTTTCAACCCTATTTATTTTTGGAACCCCAGATTGAAAATCAGTATTTTAGTTATTCTCTTTCAAAGCACATCTTTTCTGTCAAAGGCCGGAGAAGATGCACCCAGAAAGCCCCACTGGAGACCCAAAAGAAATGGAAGATGATCCAGATCATAAATCATCCCTATATGTACAGTTTCATTCAGACTCTGGCCCATGTTTTGAATGCTGCCTATTCCTTCAGATTGAGGAGGGGGAAGGAAGGATGCTGAGGAGAGGTTGGGGGCTCCAAGGCTGCAGCCATGGAAGGTAAGGGGTCCTGATATTATCATTTCCACCCATACTCTGTTCTTATTAGATTAGATAAGTTTAGATTCAACTTTATTGTCATTGCCTGTTATGCAAGATACCATAATTCATCAAGTGCAAATGGCTAAATATCTTGTATTTTTCTACTCGATTTAATTTACATACCTTTATTGAGAAATCATACATATTTTTTTCTGGAAGTAAGTAGTTTTTTCTGGATCTAAGTAGTTTTGTCAAATAGTTGGAATGGATCATGCATCACAAAATGAACATTTATCAATTTTATCTGCCTGTATTAATGAATATAGTGAAAAATAGATAAGGAAGGAATAATTATTATTCATATCTTCCTATTTCTGTGAGGAACATAAAAATTATTTCAGTGCAGTTTGTAAGATTATCTTTTTCCACTTAATTAATCACAGCATCTAACAATCACTTAACTACAGTAGGTTCATAATCATGACTTTGTGAAGAAAGAAGTTTGTTAATAGTTGGATGAAATCAAGTTATAACACGCGCATTCCCACAATCTATTAACAAAGTGTAATGGTATATGAGAATGACCTTGGGGGTGGAGGAAGAGATGCTAATCAGAAGTGATCTGACAAGAGGGAGGGGAGCCCTCAGTTGTATAGTAGACAGGGAAAGAAACTTAGAAAGGATCCTGCCCAACTTTTCATGTCGTAGAAACAATTGGGTGGAACATTATGCTTTCAAGATCTTCATAATGTAGCCATATAATAAATTAGAATTAGCTCTTCTTGTCACATTTCCTGTCTGCTTACCTGCAAGAAGATTAGCCAAGGAACTTACTTTTAGACAAATCCATGCTTACCAGTAATCACCCAGTTGTTTTCAAGAAATTTAATCTCTTTATTGATTGGTTGGTTGGTTTGATTGTTTTGTGACCACTCTGGAATATTCAATAGATAAATGACAAATTTTGTCAATTATGTTTTTTCAATACATGATTGACAAATTTTGCTGAATCTTTGTTTCTCATTTTTGAAGATATTGGTAACCCTTGTCCTCCAAACTAGGAATACATGCAATTGTAGAAGAAAAATTCAAATGGGAAAAGATCATTTGGGATAAGAAATCAAGTTTTCTGCTTTGAACATTTCTGGATCTTTCCATTTTAGTTTCATCCCTTTCTGGCGAAGAATGAGTTTTGTAATCTTTCCCTCATTAATTTGTACTTGGACCAAAATGGAGATATAGTAGCAGATCTGAAGATCAGGAGCTGGGTGGTTCTCCCCAAGATGGATCTCACCGAACAGCCACTGGGGAGTTTTGAAAGACAGAGACTTGTGATCAATCAAGATCCTCTTCCACGACTAAAGTTGCTCAACAAGGTGGGTGAAATATTGGTGTCTTTTATCTGTTTTCAAAAGCCTCAGGAACCATTTTGATTGTGTTAAGATGAGTCACCATGTTTTTTTTTTTTCTCACCTTTGCTGAGAATTGAAGGTGGGAAATGATAGTTTTCTTAAACTTCTTGGGAGGCTAATGAAAACAACATTCCTCCAAATGCTATAATGTGGAACAATGTTCAAAGCTGATTCAGAGAATCTGGGATCTGGATAATTCTTTAGGACATAGATGATGGTTTTTTGTGTCCCCTGTGTATTTATTTATTGTCTCCATAAACCTGGTGATAAAGGCCATCAGTTGCTGGGGATTGTGGTGCTGACAGCCTCAGGATTGCTTCTTCCTTATTTGCCAATATTAGAGAAGAAGAGGAT
This sequence comes from Laticauda colubrina, assembly GCA_015471245.1. Classification (NCBI taxonomy): domain Eukaryota; kingdom Metazoa; phylum Chordata; class Lepidosauria; order Squamata; family Elapidae; genus Laticauda; species Laticauda colubrina. Next base: position 39,919 of record BLBF01014085.1, read on the forward strand.
TCTGTTAACCAGTGCCTGAGTTCAGGTTTGGACTGAAACCAGTGGAGTTTATTTCATACTTAGTGGATGTCCTGCAGGTCCAAGTGGGAAATAAGGTTTGGAATTAGAATTCCAGATTTATCTGCCTCTTGTTTCCTTGTCCAGAGGGACTCTGGGTGGCTTGCAAGAGTGTCTTGTTTGTATAATGTCTCCCATTTGGATAATGCTGACCCAGAAAACTGAACTACTGAAAGATTCATTTTAGCCAAAGAAAAGTCCTTCCTGAGATCCAATGTAGCAAGGGAGAATTTGAAACAAAAGCTACTTAGCTTTGTCTTTTGTCTTGTAAGAGGGCTCTTCATCTGAAAACCACTTCAATGCCAGTGTTTACCTTGATAACTTCAGTCTCTCTGGGCGAAAAGGAGGTTCCAAATTTAAGTAATGATAAATGTGGGTCTCTCTTTCCATGACAATTGGTGCCACCCTAAGTGTAGTCCTTCAGAAGCAGGACCTTGGGCCTAGAAATATCCCTGTTTGACAAAGGGCTAAAATTTGTGTCCCATCTGCTATAGCAAAAAGATGCCTCACCTTTGTGGGGAGACACTCTTATGACTTCACCTCCATCTCCCTACAATTGTAGAAATGAAAGAGTCCATTTTATTCTGTTTCACCAGTATGGCAATACAAAAACATTATTTGTATTCAACAAATAAACAGACAAACAAACATATCCTTTAAAATTGACAGTCCCAGTTTGAAAGGTATTTCTTCTTTGTGTCTTAACTGGAAGACTGTTTTGGAGTTCTTTCAAAGAGAAAATTTTATATGAATTAATCACCCAACTTTAAAGTCAAGGATATTTGAAAAATGAATGTGTGTTAATAGGGCCATGAGTAGGAACCGTCTGGTTGTCACATAATGCTTAATTTTTTTTTCCAAATCCATCCCTCCAGACTTTATTTTGCAGCAAAGTGCTTTTATGCAATGTTACATGCCAAAAGAAAAGGGGAGGAACTAATTCAGGAATCTGCTAATTGAGTCATAACTCCTACATCTCTTTGGAAGCACTCAGACATTTCTTATCTACCTGAGTGAAGCCCAGAGGCTACATGGCAAATGTCCATTTCTCCCTCTATTTTCCATGGATGGAGAGTCCTAACATCTTTTCTTTGGCATTCCTATTTTTTTCTCCTTAGCCCCTGCCTCAGTCCAGATGTGTGGAAAGTTGTCCCTCCTGGATTTGTCAAGAGGGCTCGAGAAGGAGAGCCAGTTTACTGCTACGACTGGGTTCCTTGTCTGGAGGGGACCTTCTCCACTCAGGGAGGTGGGTGACATGGGAGGAAAGGAAGGCCAGGTGGAAATGGATTTATCCAGAGCAGTTTGAGTAAAGTCCATGTTGAAAGGTACTTTGAAACTTAATTAGTTTCCTGTTTATTTTAAAATTCAGAATATCTTATCTAGTGGGAAGAATAACCCAAAGATCTTGAAGGAGGGGCTAGAAAAAAATATGAAGTTAGGGCAGATTCTACAAGTTTTACAAGGCTGAGATGTGTCCCTTTATGTTTCCAAGGCTGAGTTGCATCCTACTATGTTTACTTTTCTAGGAACTTCTCAGTTCTTTGAAACTTTGGGAATTGTCCATGGTTTTTGCTCATCTTGAGGCTAATGTATGGAATGCCATCCCCCAAAACTGATGCATAAAAAGATATATCCAACAATCAATTTCTGTTAAGGACATGAAACACGGTAAACACTGAGATCTATTTGAAGGATCATGAAGGGAGAGCTTTTTAACTCAACAGAGAAAGGAAAGGAAGGGAATGAAGGGAAGGGAGAAAGGAAAAAAGAAAGGAAAGGAAAGAAGAGAAGGGAAAGGAAAGGAAAAGGGATGGAAAGGAAGAAAAGGGAAGGGAAAGGAAGGAAAGAGAAGGAAAGAAAAGGGAAAAGAAGGGAAGGGAAGGAAAAGGAAAGGGAAGGAAAATGGTAGGAAAGGAAAGGAAAATGGAAAGGAAAGGAAAATGGAACAGAAAGGAAAATGGAAAATTATTGGGGTAAAATATGTTTGCTTTTCTTCAGTGCTTTAATTGTCCATGCTATGGATTAAAAGGTAAAACATTAATATTCATTTAAAATTCAGTTAATTTTTTTGGTATCAATGGCAGTGGACTTTCCATTTTTAAAATCTCCTTTTTATTGTTGTTGTTACATATTGAAATATGAGCAATTGAAATCCCAACCAAAAACAACAACAAAAAACTGTTCATGTACAATTGGGATTCAATTGGAATAGACTTAAACAAAGCAATGCAAAAATGGAGAATTAATAAAAACAAGAAGCTGTACAATATTGATCTATATGGAACTAGCTTACAATTTTATAGTTTTACAATAAACCAGTGGAAGAGCTTGCCTTCAGGCGTGGTTGCTTCATCACTGGAGGTTTTTAAGAAGAGATTGGATAGTCAATTGTCTGAAATTGTATAGGATTTCCTGCTTGAGCAAGGGGCTGGACGAGATGACCTTCGAGGTTCCTTCCAGCTTGATTCTGATTCTGCTAGCTCAGGGCTTGAAGAGATTACTAAATCGAGCTAAAGGCCCAGTCCCACTGGCCGACGGATGCAAAACGTATGCAAAAAGGACACAGCGGACGAGTAAAATTTCGGGGGTGGCTCCATCTGTTGATGTTAATAGGAAGCCTAGCGGATGGAAGTGGATGACACCTCCGAAGGGGTTCCGGGGGAGAATTTTGAAGCGGATGCATAGCGGATGAAGTGGATGCATCACATACGCCTATAGGAAACAAAGGGGATGCCACGCGGATGTATACCGGATGCAAACATTTTGTCTGTTTTTAATACTTTATATACAAGATGCATATGCTTATATCCTTTCTATTTCCATGCTACTAACGCTGTGTACACGTTCCGTGTACCTTTTGTTTCCTCCCTCTTTCCGTTTTCAGCTGCAGCGGATGTGAGTTGAGAGGATATCCAGAGGATGCAGAGAGGATACAGCAGACGTTTAACGGATGATAACGGACATAGAACGTTTGTTGCCTGTATATGTCGCGGATGTACATCGTATGCGGCGGACAGTTCATGTGTTCACAAAGTTTTGTGCAGCTCAAAACTTCTTGCGCGGATGAAATCGCAATGGACGGATGCTCGATGGATAGAGCGTATGAAACACGTATGCAGTGAGTACACAATGGATGCATAGCATTTTCCAATGGATGGCAAGCTTTTTTTAACATTTAACATCCTCTTTGCATCCGTAAGTGCAGTGGGACCGGGCCTTAACATGGAACCAAACTGCTTCATCTGCTCATTTTTTAAATAGAAAGATTTTGCCAAAGAAGTGTGATACTCTCCTCATGTATTACTTAAGGAATCAGTCTTTCTTACATTTTCTTTAAATGTGCACAAATCCCAAACTCAGTTGAAACAAAGCTCTCCATTGAATGCTACACATTTTTAGGAATGTAATTTAACATCACATTTATAATTATATTAACTACTATATTAATTTTCAAAGGGTATTAATAAATGCTGTTTTGAAACCAGCACAGAGTTTAGGCCAGAAATATGAGTTAGAGACCCCTCAGATTTCTTACATCATCATATAAATTTGATTTTGATTTTGAAGAACTTTATTATCATTGTACAACGAAACTGTAGATGCACCCCAGAAACTGTTCACAATACAATAAACCAGAGCACTTAAAAATGAAGATAAGAAAAATAGAGTACCCACATCTCCATTTTTGCAATTTGAGAGTACAATATCTAAGAATATACACAGAATATACATCCAACACTGACTGTGACGCTTTGCCGAGTATAATACACAAGAGAGAGATAGTACTGTAATATGTTATTATACATCTAAATGAAGTATTGAGATTTCACATCTTTTCACATCTTAATAATGTTGTGACTTTGTGTTTATTTGTGGTTTGGATGGCCCAGGGAAAGAAACTGTTTGTCAGCCTTCAAGATTTTCAGCCTTCAAGACTTTCTCCCTTTGCTTTGCATCTTTCAGCTGTCATAAGTAACGGGGGGAGGAGGGGGGAAAGTTGTGGGAAGTGAGCTGGAGGTGTTACAAAGTGGAACTGTATAAACTGGGGGGGGGGGGGGGTACATTCTTGCTTAGGTTTCTATTCCTTGCTTAGCTTTCTCTCCTATGCTATGCGCAGCTGCAAAACTTTATCCAACTATGCCAAGGTCAACGGACAAAAGCCTCATCACCACCTGGAGACATCATGTCCACATGATGATATTCACAACTTTTAATTGGAAGAGCTATTTGAACTATTGGTAGTGGGAACATTGCCATTACTTTGTATATGTGATTTACGCGCCCATTTTCTCAGATTCAGAATTCTTTTGTTGCTACCACTTGACTTCCATAATATATATATTTTATCTAATTAAAATAGTCTAAGTATTTCTTTCTTGGATTTTGAATGGAGCACCAGCTGACACTGTTTGTTAATCTAGTGGTGTGGGATTTTATTGACCTAAAGCGCTGTCCCAACGGCAGATAATTGCCAGGGTGTGAGGGATCTTCTTTGATGGCCTTGATTCTGCTTTGGCAGCAGGACCTGGCTAAGTCTTCCAAGGAGGGCAGAGGGAAAGCAATGATCTTTTGAGCTGTGTTTATCACCCTCTGTACAGTTTTCCTGTCCTCAGCTGTAGAGCCTGCATACCACACACCTAGACAGTATGTCAGAGTGCTCTCCACAGAGGCTGAAATGAAAAATTAAAAAGAAAAATTAAACAAAAGTCTGATCTCTTTTGTGATCTCTCATCTTGGAAAATGATCCTGATATCAGTTGTCTCAAGAAGATCTTTCTTGAAAGATAAAAGTATAGAATATCAAAAAAATATTGCCTTTTGCTTTTCTCAGATATGGAAAAATGCACCAAGTGCCCGGATGATCAATATCCAAATAAAGAAAGTTCAATGTATCCCCAAAGTTATAACTTTCCTGTCTTACAAAGAACTTCTGGGCATCATCCTGGTCTCTTTTGCCCTGCTTTTCTTCCTAACCACAGACATTGTTTTAATCGTCTTCATTAAACACCAAGAAACTCCCCTTGTCAAAGCCAACAACCGGGACCTCTCCTACATCTTCCTGGTCTCCCTCCTGCTTTGCTTCTTGTCTTCTTCTCTCTTCATTGGTCAACCTAGGAAAGCCACCTGCCTTCTCCAACAGACCATCTTCAGCCTCATCTTCTCAGTTGCCTTTTCTTCCCTCTTAGCCAAAACCAACCAGGAAACCGAGTGAAGAGATGGTTGGGGAGGAATTTGGCCAACTCCATCATCCTCTCTTCTTCTGCTGTCCAAATTATCATCTGTTCCATCTGGCTGGGAGTTTCTCCCCACTTCCCTGACTCTGACCTCCACTCCCAGCCTGGAGAGATCATCCTACAATGCAACGAAGGGGCTTGTCATGTTCTACGTCACCCTCAGCTACATGGGCTTCCTGGCTGCCATCTGCTTCATGGTGGCTTTCCTGGCCAAGAATCTGCCCGGAGCCTTCAACAAAGCCAAGCTGATCACCTTCAGCATGTTGGTCTTCTGCAGTGTCTGGGTGACTTTTATGCCCACCTACCTGAGTATCAAAGGGAAGCATATGGTAGCTGTGCAGGTCTTCTCCATTCTGGCCTCCAGTGCTGGTCTGCTGATCTGCCTTTTCATCCCCAAGCACTACATTATCCTTCTGAGGCCAGGCCTGAACACAAAGGAGCAGCTTACAGCCAGAACAAATGTAAAACATGAGACATAACACCATTGTCATATTGGAAGAAATCCCTTTATGTAATTGCATTGTTTGTTCGGTTAAACTGGCTGACTCTAATTTATGTTTTTATTTGAAAGAAGACATAAATTATTTCCACTTTGATGGTATGCAGGAATCCAAGAAAATCATATATGTATATGTTTTCAAATAGGAAATGGTTGAATGATTGGAAATCTTGTATTTCTCTATTCATTCTCATAAATCTAGCTCAAGAAAACTCTCTGAAAGTCATTCAGAGGAATATGTAGCAGTCGCCAATGAACTGGACACCTTATTAAAATAATTTTAGCAGTTATTCCAATTGACAGTGGATGAAACTGTACATATGTGTGAGAAAGAGTGAGTAGGAAAAGAGGCTAGCTGGAAGGACCATGCTCCAAATGTGCTGTTTGGTCATCTCCATGAGAAGCATTGCCCTCTGCACCAAGCCAGGTCGAGGGTGTCCCTGAAGGCTCTCTTGCTTAGATGTTGCCATCCCAAGCGACCCAGTGGCACAATTTCTCACAACTTCTTGTGAAGGGAGTTTTCTATGAGATCCTGCATCCTTCCCTGTCCCCTAATTAGTGCCCTTGAAACAGCCAATTCTTTTCCCTGATATTCAGGGCAGGTGGAGACTGGAGTCCAGAGGCTTTGAGAAATGAAAGGTTTTTGGGGCACCAGATGGGCTCCTTTTAAGGATTACTGTTCTTTTGTTGGATTTTATGTTTTATTCATGATCTGGCCGGGAATGATTGGCAGCTCTGGGTATTTTGGGCTGGTTCTGAGGTGGGCTGCCTGGCTGGGCTTTGCTCTTCTGTGTAAGAACTGTGTAATATCAGAACATCGCAAATACACTGTGGACACCTGCTGGCAGGGATGAGGGAGGGAAAGTCCCTGGACCGAAAAGAAGGGAGAGGGGGAAGGGGAGGGACATCAGCTGATACCCAGAAGCCCAGTGAGCTGCCTGGGGTCTGAAGAGGGATTCAGCCTTTAGATTGCTTGGATCTCTGGAATTTTGAGCAGGGCGGGCTGATTCTTCTTTGGTTATGTTTACTTACAAAATAATCCAAAATCAAGGAAAGGTTCCCCTCCCCTCCCCCCTCCTCTTCTTTCCCTTCTCCTTCCCCTCAGCTCATGCAGACTTCATGCAGATCCCTTATTCTCCAGGGTCGCCTGGATGAGGTCCTTGAACAGGAGAGGACATAAATACGCCGCGTTCTCTTTATTTATTTAGATAGAAGAGAAGAGAATTCTTTATTGGCCAAGTGTGACTAGACCCCCCAAGGAATCTGTCTGGGTGCAAATGCTCTCAGTGAACATCAAAGCAAAGAGACCTTCGTCAAGAGTCCAGAATCGTCAGGTATGGAGAGATGTGGACACTCAACTTTGTCTCAGGTACACACGGATGGATGGATAGCAAGGCGCCCCCATGCCCTCTTGCCTTGCCTGTCATGCCCGCCCCTCACCTGTCCCCCTCCTTTGCACATGGAGAACATTGGTACGAGGTGCACCGGCCACCCAACACCTCCACCGACTGCGAAGTCCTTGCCCTGCACTGCCCGAACCCCTCGCTGCTCTTTGGAGAGGAGGAGCCTTAGGGAGCAGCCTCTGCCTGTGGTAACCCCTTGGACCCCAACTCAGGAAGGACGCTCTGCCATGCATCAACTACTCCCCCCATTTTATCAATCCCCTGCACTTTCCACCTAGGAAAACAGCTTTTCTTTCAAGCACCCCATTCAAGCCTCCCCAATGCCTCTGACCAGGGCTTTGAGCCCTGACTAATGGCAGCAGTTTCCTCCTCTGTCCCCCCACCTCTGGAGGGCTGCCTTGAATGTCTCGTACCTCCTCCCGCAAGGCGGACGGAGTTTTCCATGGCCCAGAGGTTGCTGCCTCTTCTGGTTTGTGGTGACAAAGGGGGAGGGCTGAGCTTTCACCATCGCCCCTTCACAACTCCCCCCCCGAGAAGATGTGGGTATGGGAGGGCTGGGGGGGGGCACAGCCCTCCGCCAGTCAGGAGAACTGCCACGTAGGAGGAAAAGCAGGGAAGCCACTCAGGGAGGGACAAAGAAAAGCCCCCCATTACCTGGCTGGATGCTGGTTAAAAAGAGCCAGGAAACACCCCCCCCCTTCCAAGAGCCTCTAACATTGCAGTCACTACTTTGACTCTCCTGTCATGGAGGGGAGCTTCCACGATACCCTTCCTCCCCTCTCCGCACAATGGCTGCCACCTTCTGAGGGAAGAGAGACTTTCCCCACCATTGCACCCGCTCATCGCACCCATCTGCCTGGCGGACTCTGCAGTCACCCAGGAGCCCCGCAGGATCTCCGAACTCCACAGCCCACCCATCTGCCTCCTGCCCGCCCACCAGAACCTCCAGCCACTCTCCTCAGCTGGGGGGCCCGCAGCCTCTGGAGCCAGAGCCCCGACATGGCCTGGGGGGAAAGAGTGCAGGAAGACCCCCCCACCTGCTGTGCTCTGACTGGCTCCCAGGTGAGGCTCCCAGCCAGCCCTGAGACGGGCCCTGCGGGGATGAGGTGGTGGGAGGGAGAGGGGGGCTTGGGCGGATGCCTGATGGGGGTGGTGCTGCTGCCTGGGTGTGAGTGACAGCTGTCTGTCTGGGCGAAGCTAGGGGGCAGGGGGTGCAGTGGCAGGAGGAGCCTTTTGTGCCGGGGAATCAAAATGGCTGAGGGACTTTGCACCTCTCAGTCCAGGTTTCATTCCCCCTTCAACATCACAGCCAAAGGGGTGACTCTGAGACAATCATTAGGAGGCTGAGTTCTAGTCCTGCCTGAGTTTGGACCAAGGTCCCAGAGGCTCTCAGTTCGAATCATCCATCAGGCATGTAAACCTCCCAGGGGACTTTGGGCCAATGAAGCCCAGGAGCCTCCTCACTTCCAATCCCACCTTAGTTCTTATTGAATGGGGGTGGAAAACTTGGGAAACATTTTCTCGGGTCAATGTGGGATACCAGAATTGGGGTTTCTAGAGTGTTAGGTGTCTGAGTATCCGATATGTGTTGCGATAGAGGAAAGTGAAATTATGCACAAACGTCTGTTTCATGTTGGGCAAAGCCATCAGTCTCAACTTTCTTCTGCCTGTGGGAGAACCAGAGGGATTGGTGTGAATCTTGGACTGACCTTCTTCTGATCCACCACAGCTTTTCTTATCTCCTTAAAATGGAATTTGCAAAGGGATCCTATTTGCAGTTAGAAGCCTTTATGAGACATAAAAATTGATTCCCAATTGATCAGCAATCTCTGTGGTTGGAGAGCAGAGCAGCTTCCATGGGTGCCTTTTCCTAGAAACCTAGAAGTCCCCTCCCCACTTATTCAGCCTCTTCTTGGACCTGGATGAACATTATGCAGCATTGAAGGTTTGTAACTTGGTCAATGATGCAGCTGCCTTGAGACAGGATTCCTGCAACCTCCTCCTGGGAAGAGTCCCAAGGTCCCCTTTCTCTGGACATCTTCTCCAGCCCTTCATAGACAAGACAAGCTTGAAGGAGGAGCAGAGAAATGCTTTTGATACAAACTATAGAGTGGAAAATTAAAGGGCCTGAAAACTGCTATTTTATTTGTCTGGTTGATGAAAGAAAAAAAATATACAGTGGATATTTCTTAACACACTTTATATTTTTATTTACTTTTTTATTATTTTGCTGTGAGACCAAAATAAAAACAATCCCAAACTGAAATCCCAGACAGCTGTTCTGCTGAATTCTTTCTGCGAAGGAAGTTTAAAAGGAAATTAAGAAAAAAATCAAATAAGAGGAATGAAGGTTTCTCTCCTCATCTGAGAGCCGGTCAAATAAGGCATTTCACATCATTTCACATCATTCCAGCATCCACAGCTTCCTCCTGACTTCTCTCCCTGCTCACTCTTTGTTACACACACTTTTAGCTTCTAGAAATAGGAACAAGGGCCCACTTTATTTTGATGAGATGTCACATTCAGTAGCTGTTGCCAAACAACAAATTCCTCTGAATGACTTTCACAAAGTTCTCTTTAGCAAGATTTATTGAGCTGAAAGGAAAGGGAGTTAAAAAAATTGAAGTTGTGTAACATTTTCCCATTTTGAAACATGTAGATAGTATATTCTTTGACTCCTGCACACTATCTAAATGGAAATAAGATCTCCTTTCAAATAAAAGAAACTTTAACAATTATTTCAATATAATATTTGTGTTATATCTCATGTTTTTACATTTGTTCCGGCTGTGAGATGCTCCTTTGTGTTCAGGCCTGGCCTCAGAAGAATAATGTAGCACTTGGGGATAAAGAGGCAGACCAGCAGACCAGTACTGGAGGCCAGGATGGAGAAGACCTGCACAGCCACCATGTATTTCCCTTTGGTGCTCAGGTAGCTGGGCACAAAAGTCACCCAGACACTGCAGAAGATCAGCATGCTGAAGGTGATCAGTTTGCCTTTGTTGAAGGCTCTGGGAAGATTCCTGGCCAGGAAAGCCACCAAGAAACAGATGGCAGCCAGGAAGCCCATGTAGCTGAGGGTGACATAGAACATGACAAGCCCCTTCATTGCATTGCAGGATGATCTCTCCAGCTGGGAGTGGAGGTCAGAGTCAGTGAAGGGGGGAGAAGCTCCCAGCCAGATGGAGCAGATGATAATTTGGACAGCATACAAGAGAGGATGATGGAGTTGGCCAAACTCTTCCCCAACCATCTCTTCACTCGGTTTCCTGGTTTTGTGGCCAGGAAAGCCAGCATCACCATGATGGTTTTGGCCAAGAGAGAAGAAACGGCAACTGAGAAGATGATGCTGAAGACCGTGTGTTGGAGAAGGCAGATGGCTTTCCTTGGTTGACCAATGAAGAGAGAAGAAGACAAGAAGCAAAGCAGGAGGGAGACCAGGAGGATGTAGGAGAGGTCCCGGTTGTTGGCTTTGACAAGGGGAGTTTCTTGGTATTTAATGAAGATGATTAAAACAAGGCCAGTGGTTAGGAAGAAGAGCAGAGCAAAAGAGACCAGGATAATGGCCAGATGTTCTTCTTAAGTAAGGAAAGTTATAACTTTGGGGATACATTGGATTCTGTCCTCATTTGGTTATGTATCATCTGGACACTTGGTACATTTTTTTGTATCTGAGAAAGCAAAACAGCAATATTTCTTTAATATTTTATTCTTTTATCTTACAAGAAATACCTTCTTTGGATAACAGCTGATACGTTGGGCATTTTCCAAAAGTATTCCTTAATGATTTCATTAAAAAGTGCATTAGAAGGATATAATTTTTTTTTCAAAAAATGTAGCTAGGTTTATGAAGTTGAGAGAAATACTAGAATGGTAATTATTTCCAGTGTAATGTGTAGAACCTTCACAGAAGATTCTACGTTATTAGAGGTTAACAATGAATCATATAATCTTTTTATGCAAACATCCTGAGTCCTGCCACATGGAAGTTAATATAGTGGACTTGGAGGATACTTACAGTATCTTGTAACACCTGGAAGCAATCTGGAATTAAGGATAAACTTCCTATTAGTGAGGACAATTAACCAATGGAACATTTGGCCTTCAGAGGTTTTGGGTTCTTCAACATTGGAGGTTTTTAAGAAGAGATTGGACAGTCACTTGCCTGAAATGGTATAGTTTCTTCTGCTTGATCAGGGGCTGGACTAGAAGACTTCCAAGGTCCCTTCCAACTCTATTCTGATTGATTGAGTCATCTACATGACTGGCAGAATACTTATGAAATGAGTTCCCCCATAACTATCCACAGCACCACATTATGGATCAGGGACACCTTCTCAGGGATCCACAAGGAGAGGCCAATAAACAGGGAGCTACAGGGTCTTTCAGAAGGTGGACCTAAAACAATTCACCAAGTTCTGAAGAACTCAGGTGTTCCAAGAAAGGTGAACATATCCAAACTGAAAAGCATAAGAGATATTTTATTTTCTGTTAGTAAAACTTGCCGAATCTGTCACCACCTCCTCCCATCTCTTCCCAGCCCCTCCTTCAAAGTCTTTTTGATTTACTTCCTTTTAGATAAGAAATTGTGCAGGTTCAAAAAAACAACAACAACCACAAGTGAGGTTCAATCTGTTTTTTAACTTGGATTTTCATGAAAATGTTCTGGATGGATCCAGTTCTACCAGGCTTTCCTTTCCTCTGGTGTCACCTACCTTCCTGAGTGGAGAAGGCCCCCTCCGGACAAGGAACGCAGTTGTAGTAGCAAACTGGCTCTCCTTCTCGAGCCCTCTTGACAAATGCAGGAGGACAACTTTCCACACATCTGGACTGAGACAGGAACTGAGCAGAAAAAGAAGGAATGCCAAAGAAAAGATGTTAGGTCATGAAATTCCTCGGTGTATTCAGCTACTGGGCGACGGCCTTTTTTGACAACTCTGATACGGTCTCGGGCTTTTCTATCAGTGAGGGGGTCTTCGAAGCAGTGGAGTAGGGCCGCCATGAAGCAGTTGAGGTTCCTTAATTCTGGAGCATTGACATTGTGGAGCATGACTGCTGCCCCTTCAAGGACCAGGGTGATGACTCGTACTTGGGATCCTTGGGTTAGGAAATTCTGCCCATATTCTTGCATGTAGGTGAGGACTTGCACCAGGAAAAATCCCAGTTTCTGGGGGTCCCCATCGAATTTTACTCCCAGGAGTGGGACCTTCTTCTGCAGTTGTATGTCTCTGGGTTGGCCAGGGTTAATCCCCTGTTCTGGGGCATTTAGGGGTCGGGTACCTAGTGTGGCTGCTGGTTCTTCAGCTTGTCCCACTGCCCGATCATTCTCAGCTGAATCTGAGGTGGCGGCTCAGTTTCTCTCATTTTCTGATTCCCTCACTCTCCTGCGTTAGTGTCCTGGTGCATTCCTCACCTTGAGGTTCTCCAGAGCTTCCCTCATGAGGTGATTTATGTACCGTTTCAGTCGGTCATCGGCTGGTGGCTCCTCATCACATTCTTCCTGATCTGATAGGGCCTCCAATTACAATTTCCACCCGGGTTTAAGATTACCCCGGGTGAGGGTTATTCCCCTGGTTCTTCTGTCCCAGCTGTCTCTCTTTCCTATGCCTATAGACCACTGGGGCTTTGTGGAGGTTTCGTCGGCAGCTTCGCTATCTTTGATGGGGTGCAGCGAGTCAGTATCTGGCTGGGTAACTGTCAACGTTTCTCCCCAACATTTGGCCTCCTCTTGGTCCTTGCTTCTACTCAGACATTTTCCCTTTTTGCAGGGTCCCCTCGGTAGAGTGAAGGTTTTTTTTAAAAAAAAAAATTCCTGGGAGAAGGCGGAGCTACGTCTCGGTGCTACAGCTGCGATCTCGGGGCTCTGAGATCTCAGCTGATATTTTTGCCTCTGGTCGGTTCTAACGGACCTAAACCGTCCCGTAGAGACGGGGATTGTGAAGGGCACAGTCCCAGGATCCCAGAGATATCGCAAAATCTCTGGTTTGATCCGGGAGAAGCCCTTTTGCTGGAAGCAGAAAGGCAGCCTCTAAAGCTGCTGAAGTCGGGACAACTCCGGAAAGAAAGGGATTTAAATGAGCGTGTATCGGTTGGGTGAGAAATTCTTTTGCATTATAAATTGATTAAGACTTGAAAGGACATCCTGAACAAAGAAGAAATCTGTGGCTTTATTTTTCTTTTGACTGAACCTGGGTTGAGCGGCGTTTAAGTGATGTCAAATTGAGACTTGGATTTTTTTTTTCTTATTTTCTTTGAGGACTTTAAGGTGACTTTGTAGGTAACCGGACTGAATTTTCTCTTATATATATTTTTATTTTTCACTTGATTTTTATTTTTTATCTTTTTAACTTTCTTTTTAGGATAGAGGCTCCCTTTGACTATCTTTTTTTTTGTTTGAGTTCTTTATAAATATTTTTTCTCTTGGCTGGGGGGGGAAAGAGTATTTAGAGATGCTGTAACACTGCCAACTAGAGGCTTGAAAATATTTTATTTGAATTGGGGAGAAAAGCACTTCTTTTCAAGGACATTTTAATGTGATAAGATAGAGGGAGAATACAGTAAAATATTATTACAGGTGCTCTCTTGGACTCTTATCAATATCTCAACATTTGAGGTTTGGCTTTGAAGCTGCTGGAGAAGACAGTCATAATAAGAGCCTTGGATAAAGAAATAAAGTGCAGTGTACAGTGCATATATATATATATATATATATATATATATATATATATATATATATATATATATATATACTTTTGAAACTCCTACTCGCCAGCCTTTTTGGTTAATCTTAACTCTAGTATTCTTGCTTTTTATTTTAAAGGGAAAGCCTCAGAGTTCTTTCTTTTTTCTTCTCTTTCTTTTTTTTTCTCTTGCTTCTTTGCTTCTTCCATTTATTTTAATTGGATTAGGGTCTAGAAGAACCTGAAGACCTTTCTTTTTCCTTTTTCCTTTTTTCTTTTTTGGTTTTGGTCTTTTTACTATTGGATTTTTTTTTCTTTTTGATTTTTTTGGACTATATTTGGTTACTATACCAGCTGGATTTAAAGTCAAAGAGAGCTTGCAGACTTGGAAATATTAAAATGAGCAGGAAGCCAAAACCATTTGGCGTTTTTGCTTCTACCTCTGCTTCCCCACCACTTGAAGGACAACTTTCAATTCAGACAATGTTGAAGCAAGATAAGGAACAAGAAAAAGTAAATTTACAGATGATTATGCAAGGAATTCAAGATATTAAGATAAAAATAGATACCATGGACAAAAAAATAGAGAAATCTGATGAAAATTTTAAACAAATGATGGGAAAGTATGAGGAGAGATTCCAAAAAATTGAGGAAGAAGGAAAACAAAGAGAGGAGAAGATTGGAAATATTGACACTAGATTAACAGTGATAGAACAAGAAAAAAATGGGATGTTGAGGTGGGAGATGGAAAGATCAGAATTTTATCTTAGATTTCAAAATATAGAAGAGGAAAAAGGAGAAAACTTGGCTGTGATAATGATAGAAATATTGGCAGATCTTCTGGAAATTACTGAGGAAAAAATGATGGACGGAGTAGATGAGATATACCGAGTTTATACAAGATATGCGATGAGAAATAAACTACCAAAGGAAGTACATATTAGATTTACTAAAAAATCCATCAGAACACAAATATTACAAGTGGCAAGAGAAAAAGCATTGAAATATAAAAGCAAAGAGATTGTAGTTTTAAAACAAATACCTAGAAGAGTGAGAGAGATGAGAAGAGAATATCGATTTTTGACCAAAATGTTACTGGAAAATGAAGTGAACTACAGATGGCTGATACCAGAAGGACTAATTTTTACGTGGCAAGAACAGAGACATAGAATTGACTCGATTGAAAAAGCAGAACTTTTTTATGCAGAATTTTTTGGAAGAAAAAAAGAGGAGGCAGAGAAAGAGGTCTCATTAATTGAGCTTCTGGAGGAACAACTGGAGATTGAAAAAGAGAAAGGAGTTGTAGGTGGACAGGTAGACAGTAAAGAACAACGTGAAGTGAGAGCTACGAGAGTTGTTAGATCTAAATATAAAGCATAATCATGGAAGAAAAAAACTGATTACAATGAATATAAATGGACTTAACTCAGCTGTTAAAAGAAGGAAAACTTTTCACAAATTAGAGAAATTAAAATTTGATATAATTTGCTTACAAGAAGTTCATATTAAAAAGCAACATGAGCATTTGTTAGTACAGCCAAAATTAGGGAAAATATTTACTTCTTTGATTCAATGTAAGAAAAGAGGAGTGGTTCTCTACATTAAAGAAGATATTCCAGCAAAACTGATCTACACGGATGAAGATGGAAGAGTATTAATGGTGGAAATAATGGATAATAATAAAAAAATACTCTTGATTGCAATTTATGCTCCGAATGATAAACAAGAAGAGTTTTATAAAAAACTACATATGGAAATAATTAGACTGGACTATGTTAACATAAT
>BLBF01014087.1:0-10687 GCA_015471245.1 Laticauda colubrina
GCATCCGTTCTGCATCTGTTCCGCGTCTGTTCTGCTTCTTCCCTGCGTCCGGGCGGATGCGAGTTGCATGGATGCGCAGCGGATGCCTAGCGGATATAGGGGATGCGTAACGGATGCAGAACGGATGCGTAGCGGATGCAGAATGGATGCAGAATGGACAAATTGGATACATTTTCCACGCAAAAGTTTTAGGCAGCCTAAAACTTTTGGAGCGGATGAAACAACCATAAACGGATGATGGACGGATTGAGAGGAAGCCAAACGGAGGCAGTGAGTACATCGCGTTTTGCAACGGATGGCAAGATTTTTTTTCCGTTTTGCTTCCTCTTTGCATCCGTTTTTGCAGTGTGACAGGGGCTTTAGAAGGCCACCAAATGCAACCTCCAAACTTTCACCTTTGCTGCCAAGAGTACCTGTACACCCTAAAAGGCTGCCAGAGGTGACCAGCAGACTTGAACCAAGAGGCCAAATTTGAAGATTGAACCTCAAGCTTTGCATGCTTTGCTTTGTTTGATGCTTTATTAATGTTTACTGTTTTTTCTTAGTTATATAGCTAATTGTTTGCCTTAGTTATATAGTTATATGCTATTCAGTTAGTATTACTGCTTATCTTAGTTTACAGTTGATTTTTTTTCTCTTCTTTTAATAATGGAATTTACAATTCCAGACAGGGAGTGTGCTGTCCAGCCAGTCTATGGGAGTTGGATAGTTACTTAGGAATTGTGAGCTGTCCCCTTAAGGGAATGCATCATGGTAAATGTAGTTAAAGTTATCCTGGGAAATGTAGTTCATCTCACATGGCTACATCTGTAATCCTGATTGGACACTGAATTGACCCTTGGTGGGTTAAGGGAGTTTTTCTCATTCTTTGTCTGAACTCTCTATCTGATGGCATCTTCCTTCTATTGCTACGAGATGGGTTAGGAGATAACCATCTTTCACGTACAAGGCAGATATACAAAGGATTGATCATTAAAGAAGAACTTCATCACAAATATGAATTATGATGATACCTGATGTACCAATAAATTAACTTTGTTATGGAAGCTTTGTTATCTATCTGCATCTGCACAGCTATAAATCTACCTCCGTGCAAGAGACAGAACAATTCTATTTTGAAATAAGACTTTTCATATTGACAAGCCATATAATTTCTTTCTTTAGGAAAAAGATTCCATACCAAATTTCTTCTTATGTTATCATCTTATTTTATCTGTCTTAATTTGTGACTGATTACACACAAAGAAAATTAGGACAAAGAAGGAAACAATTCCTTGGTCCCGGTTTCCTTTTTTCCCCTTTCTGCTTCTTCTAGATTTTTGAACGAAAAGTTATTACTATTGCAAATGAGTGCATCTCTTGTGGTAGTATTTGTTATTTATTATAGTTTTAATAAAAATAACTGAAATGAAATAAAAAAATTCCCAAAGCTTTGGGGATGATATCTTAGCAAAAGGAATGACTGGAAGATAGGGCACAGCATAAGTTAGTGAATCAATAAAAATAATCTTGATTTTTTTCCTCCCTTTTGCATACTTTAATTCATAATAGAGGAATTTGAAATCATATTTCTGCCAAATGGTGGAGATAATATCTGTCTGTGTGAATGTGTGTGTGTGTGCACAAGTGTGTGTATATCCATCCAAACACACATACATACAGAGATGCTTATATAGAAATAAAGTTTAATCTACCTTATTTTAGGCAAGTGAGATCTCTTTTCAAGTGGGAATGCTTTTTATTTGCAACAGACCTATCTAGCAATGCTGGCAAAAATACTATGGGGAACACTTGGAGCTTGGCAGAGGGATTGTTTAAATAACATTATAGGTCTTTTTCAGAATTTAATGACTATGTTTTTGGTTACTTACAAGCTGTTTCCTTTCTTGCTCTGTTTGTTCATAATGCCTTGGGATTTTACCCCCAACGTGTCCCTTCTGTTGCTATGAGGGTTGGCTAATATTCCTTGTGCTCCATCAAATATGACCTGACATGACTTAAGACTGTTTTTTAAAAAATATTACCAAACTTTTATATTGAGCCTCTTCCATAGAAAATGTAAAATATTTAAGATAGAAATCCCCAAACAGTTCTTGTCTCTCCCAAGAAGTAATAATAGCTGTTCTTGACTCTAGAGTGAGGATAGCAACATATTCTTTTGTCAATGCTGAAAAAGTTGTTTTTTGAGTATTCAGCCAAAAAGCTAATGAAGCCAATTCAAGAATACCTGAAGCTGTTGTGCAGGGTTGTGGTTGTTGTTGTTTTTTTACTTCAGGCAGCTATTCTCATTTTAAAAGGTGGAGAAGTAAAACAAACATGCTGTTTTCCTTTCCCAACAGCCTGTAGGAAGGCAGCAGGTAGAAGCTACCTGGCTGTAATGAATTCTGTTCTGATACAAATGTTTTTAGATGATGGTCTTTTTTCCTACTTCAAAAGGTTCAATACACAAAAGCACTGATGAAGCTTATGTCACAACAAGCTTTTGAACTCTAAGACAGGTTAGCATTTTTAGGAAGCTGCAAATCCATCCATGTTTTTGTGTCTGGTGCCTGAAATTCTCACTTTCTTATAAAATGTCAACCAAAATTTCAAGATATATCACTTAGACTTGTTATAAAGTTACAAAAATATTGCAACAGTCATTAATTTATTCTTATACTATTAATTGAGAAGATATTATTTTGGAGATGATATACACTTGCTAGGAGCCAGGCAGTATGTAATATAATAAAATTGAAGGATAAAAGGACTACCTTACTGGGTGGAAGAGAATATGTAAAACATTTTGACAATTTAGGGTGGATGAGAACTTTAGAATTTTATCCACAAAAATATTCCTTCTTTGAAAAATGTATGTGGTGCAAAAAAAATCTTCACAGCTACCAAATTCGTTCATTTCTAAACTGTCTGGATCTTTTATGGGTTTGAGGATCTCTAGAATTTTTCTTCTACAACATGAAGTCTCCTCAACTTTGAATAAAGTAGAAATCACAACAAACACTCTGAATTGTTTCTAAAAAGACACAATAAATCTATCTTAAAACTGATGAGGATCAAGTATATGGAAGTGTGTGTGAAAGGGAGAAAAAAGATGCTGTAGTCCATCAAAAAAGAGTCACCCTAACACAGATGCCTAATAGGCATGTCAACTGATATTCATCTGTCACCACTGAAAATATTCACATACCACTGCATTACTTGTTGAATAAACATTCCAAGATTGTTTAAAATAAGTAGTGTCTTATAATAGGAAAGACTATGAAATGAAACAGGAGAGAAATGTTGAGTGATCCAAGCCATCTTTTGTTCTGAAGGTAATGCATGAGGTAAGTTGCTGTAGCCATCCAACTTTAATCAAAGCTACTCACAGAAGATACTTGTCAATGTTCCGATTGACAAACCCAGCAAGTGAGGCGTTGCTCTCCCGGAGGGCTCCCCACGAACTGCCGAATGGGTTTGAGGAAAGACATGACACGCGTTTTGTCCTCGGGGTGAGCGAGCCCCGAACTAGCTCAAGACAAGCTCTTTTATTAAGGTTTGGGTGGGTTACAAAATATCAGAAGGCAAGCATGTGATCCTGATTAACAATACTCAAACTGACACATTGGGTTGAATACACATATATGGCAACTATGTTTTGCAAACACAGTTGAGTGGGATGGATATCCATATTTGGGTGTCAGTAGATGTTTTCTATGTGTACAAAGCAGTTTCTACATCATGTCCAGTATTTTTCGGACAGGCCCTGTGGTTAGCATTTCTGAGCAGTTTGCAACAGCAGGTGTGGTCATATTTCTACAGAGCTTTTCTGTTGCAGAATGTCATATGCAGCGGGGTAGTTCGTGGTTATGTGGTTGGAACAGGATATGGACAAACAATATAGCTATAGCTTATCCAAAAGATTATATGGCTAATGCAAGGCAAAACTACCTGATCATGGCAGTAATGTTTCTCCACATCTCCTCCTTTCGTTTTTTATTTCAAGGAAAAAGCTGTGGCAGGTTAAGCCGGAGTGTAGCCCGGACTCCTCTGAGCCTGAGAGTCACTTCCACTCACCAACCACTGGACACAGAGTCAAGTCCTCCGACTCAGCCTGTATCATTTGACCTTACCCTATTATAGTCTGAGGAGATGTTTATGTGTTTAGAGGACTGAGTCGTCCTCATTCTCCCCATTCAAGATGAAGAGATTTTTTGCTGCCATATTATCCTGTGGCACAGATTGATAGGTGTCACCGCTTTCCTGGTCCCAGAGGGTATTCTGGGATTGCAGCAACAGGGTCTGCAATGAATCCATTCTACTTGTGATAAATTTAGAGAAGCGATTAAACAAACATGGGCCAATTGTGCACATTGATACAAGCAAAATTAATGGTCCTATAAGAGCGCTTAACAGGGTGGTGAGCCAAGGGGAGAGGTTGTACCAGCTTTTGAACCATCCTTGTTGATCCTCCCTTTCCTTTTTTCATTTATTCAGGCCCTCCCTTAGTTTAGTCATGGAGTCCTGCACTATGCCAGAGTGGTCTGCATAGAAGCAGCATTCTTCTCTTAGAGCCACACATAACCCCGATTCCTTAATATGGGGATTGGACATTGTAGCAAAACCAGCAGGCTGTAGTAATGTTGGGATTGGTGTTATTTACCAATTGGTAGGTGGCTGTGACAATGTCCCAGAGAGGGTTCCCAGGGCGGCTCTGTGAAGGAGGGTAAAAATAAACAAGAGGAGCAGGTGAACTTTTCTCTGGAGTACCGGTGGGTTGTGGGGGTGGCATCTTACGGTTGGTTAGTATATTCTTGGGGGCTACCAGCACAGGGGATTCTATGGGGGTTTGTATTAGTTTTATGGTGAAAATGTTACCTGGGTCTCCGTCGTTATCATAAACACGACCTCCTCAAGTGACCCCTGCTTGCCATCCCCTATACCTTTTTCCCTGATTGGTAAAAGAATTTTTACCGGATTACAATTCTGGTATACTCCTCTTTGGTTTTGCTTACATATTACGTTCTTGCCAGTCCTTTTGAGCGTAATAAAATCATCTTTGAGAGGAGGGTCCCATGATATTTCTCCCGTGGAGACACAGCTCCAGTCTGCACAAAAGTATACACTTTCCTCCCCACATTTCTTCCGGTGTGTTGTCTCCTTCTTATGGCCAGGGCAGACATAGAGGGGCCATTGCTTGACCCATTTGTGGCTAATGGTGGTGTCCATCATTATACCAAAGTCAAAGTACAGATCAGGAAACCAGGATCCCAGTACTGCCATGGATGAAGTGGAGTTCAGGATGTCTGTGTGTACGTCCAGTACTACCCATGTTAAGTTTTGGGGCTGATGAGGATTGGGTTGCACACAGTTAGAAGTATAAAAGGCAATGCTCAGTAGCTGAAGGGCAACAGGAAACCACAGCATTCTTCCCTGTTGAAGCATGGCTTTAGGGAGATGAGAAGGGAACTGTCTTTAATGTGACTTAACCAAATACAGTCTGGTGTGTCTGGCTGGAACCCAAAGCACTCGGTCCTGCAGCTGGACGGCTGCGTAGCCTCGACCCCAGGTGATGAGATCAGCAGGTCCTCGCCAAGTCAGGTCCGTCAGGCAGCGGTAGTAGACTTGAGGACGCTGTTGGGCTGCAGATGGGGAGGCAGAGAAATGACGGCATGCGGCAGACAATGGGGGGGTGACAGTCAGGTTGACAAAGTTTAAGACATGAAGACATAGATTCAATATGTTTTGCACTGCTGGGAGGCTAGGGGCTGTTTTCCCCTGTGTTTTCGTATATTGGTCAAGAGCAGTTTTTAAAGTTAGATTGGCGCGCTCTACCAAGGCTTGTGTGTGATTCCCCATTTGTTACAAAAGTCTGCAAAGGCTGTACTAATGTAAGCAGGACCATTGTCTGTGTTAGGGATAACATTGTTTACCCTAACTGGTTTAGGTGAAATAATAACTATGAATCATAGTTAGTGTATGTTAAAGTGTCTGCAGCTTTAACTGTGAAATAGCAATTAAGGGAGTGGTTATGAAAACAATATAAAAGTGGCAAGTCTACAGCTTGCTTGCTCTGGCTTTGATGATCCCTGATTACTGCTTGGAATCAAGACTGCATTGCTCGAACGGGAGAGACAACAAAGGACTGATTTGTAAGTGAACTGACATAGGATATTCTACATGGACTTTGCTAACTGAATATCCCTGAATGGACTGACTACATGATAAATGACTATTGGACTGTTATTTGACTATGCCATAAACTTATACTGGAATAAACTATATTCTTGATAGCACAAGCGTATCTGTTATTTTTCCTGTATGTTAATAAACATACAAGCTTAGCTCACTCATTTATCTATGTGCCTATCTGACTAATGCTGCACATTCTGTTTAG
The DNA here is from genome assembly GCA_015471245.1 of Laticauda colubrina. Classification (NCBI taxonomy): domain Eukaryota; kingdom Metazoa; phylum Chordata; class Lepidosauria; order Squamata; family Elapidae; genus Laticauda; species Laticauda colubrina. The sequence continues at coordinate 6,377 of BLBF01014087.1, forward strand.
CTTGTCTACCTAACCCTGGTTGGGGAACCCAGGCTTAACACTGGTTATGGGCCCAGAGGCTGCAAAGTTAGTTTAAATAGGATAAAACAGATTTATGTAAAAAGTGAGAGTTTGTGTTGTTATACATTACAGTAAACAGACAGCTGTGTTTTATTAATTATATTTTTATATCCATATAAGAAAACATGGCACAAGTCAATCTACAAAGTTTGTCCCTTATATCCAAGCTGGATGGAACAAACTATGTATCATGGTCTACAAAATGTAGTCTACTTCTACGAGGAGAAGGTCTGTGGAACATAATTGAAAATCCACCAAACGTAGAAGAATGGGATCCAGAGGATGAGGAAGACAGACTAAAGATAGAAGAATTTATGCATAAAAATCAACAAGCCATTTGCATAATTGGGTTAACCTTAACTGATCAACAGCTTGTTTATATCCACGGAGAGAAAACGGCTGTTGGATGTTGGCAGAAGCTGAAGAGGATTTATGTTCGAGATAATATTGGTGCTCACATAAATCTAACATGGAAGCTTTTCAGGACGCATCTCCAAACAAATGGTGATATGCTGAGTCATTTAAAAACTATGCAAAGCATTTTTAAAGCACTGCACGAGAAAGAGCTTATATTCTCTGAACTACACCAAGTTTACATAATTCTATCTTCCCTTGATGAAAGTTATGATAACTACATAACTTCACTTGAAATTTTGCCAAAGCAAAGTTTAACTTTAACTGATATAACTGGCAGATTGATCGAAGAGGCCAGAAGAAGGCATGAAAGAGATGAATTAAGGAGCGAGCAACCTCAAAAAGAAGATAATGAATCTCCTACTGCATACGCAATTAAAAAGTGTTTTAATTGTGGAAGAAGAGGACATTTGGCAAGATTTTGTAAAAAGACAAAGCGCCAGAATGCTGGCCAGAATACTAAAAATCATCAAAAAATAAATAAAAATTTAGAGTTAGCCATGTATACTAACGGAGCTGTAAAAAATAATTTATGGGTGGTTGACAGTGGAGCATCCCATTGTATAACAAATGATAACAAAAATTTTATAAAAATGTCCCAGAGTACACAGCAGATATCGTTAGCCAATGGCTGGAAACTGAAAGCTAAAGGTCAAGGTATAGCATATTGTTCTTTTATAAAAGAGAATGTAAAAATGTTATATGTACCACAACTTAATTTTAATTTAATTTCAGTTAGAATTTTGGTTAAACTAGGTTATGTAGTTACATTTAGGGGAGATAACTGCATAATAGAAAAAGAAGATAAGAGAATTACTGCATCTTTAAGAGGTGGATTATATGTGTTAAATGATGATGGTTTAAAGGTGGCTAACACAATTTATGAAAATAAGAAACCTCATGACGAATGTATTCACTTGTTACATCGAAGGCTAGGGCATTTAAATTTTAAAATGCTAAAGAAAACTGTTGAATTATCTAAGGGAATAAGTTTGAAATCTTGTAATAAGTATTTGCAATGTAATGCCTGTAATCAAAATAAGAGCAGGGTTATACCGGCTAATAGAGTTGATGGATTTACTAATAAAGAGTCTTTAGAAATAGTATTTGCTGATTTAATAGGTCCGAAAAAACCAAGTGTAGGAGGAGCTCGCTACATACTAAGTATAATGGACCACTATTCTAGATATGGGTTTTGCTATTTAATGAAGAGCAAAATTGAAACATATCAAAATCTATTTAATTGGTTAAAGTTTGCTGAAAGAAAAACTAAAAAGAAATTAGTAACTCTCATCACAGATAATGGTACAGAATTTACAAATAATAAATTTCAAAACAGACTAAGAATGTTAGGTATTCAACATAAAATGTCTGTACCATATAGGCCACAACATAATGCCTTTATAGAGAGAAGAGGCCAAACATTACAATCAATGGCACGAACTATGATGTCTGATTCAGGATTACCTGACAACTTATGGGGAGAAGCAATAATGTGTGGTAATCATATATTAAATAATGTTGTTAATTCAACAACAGGTGAATTACCATTCACACTGTGGCATGGTACAAAACCTGATTTAAGTTACATGCACACATTTGGAGCACCAGCATGGGTGCATATCCCTACACAACTTAGACACAAAGGACAGCATAGAGCTAAAAGATTATTTTTTGTAGGATATACATCTAATCATAGATCTTATAGATTCTGGGAACCAGGTACATCTAGAGTTTACACCAGTGCTAGTGCAAAATTCCTAGAACATGTAGGATGGAATAGATTAGAGCAAGATTTAAATAATGAAGTAATTATTGAACCCTACAAAAGGCAGAAAGATCAGATTAGCTATAAGAAGAGTCCAATTAAAGAAGAAGTCCACGAAGAGCAAATAGGACCAGAACAAGAGGAAATAGTTGATCAGGAAGAGTTACATAATCAAGAACAATTAATAGAGGAAAGTCCACCTGTAAGTCCTATAATACCTAGACGTACTACACGTGTAACTAGACCTCCTGATAGGTATCAAGCAAGTATAGTTTGCCAAGTAACTAAAGTTCCAACTAGTGTAGATGAACTTAGGATGTATCCTGCTAAGGATCAGGAGAATTGGCAAAAGGCAATGGAAAAAGAACTAAATTCATAAAAGGTAATGAAAGTGTATGAAGATGCCAAATTACCTCCAGGAGAAAAATCCATTGGGTGCAAATGGATATTTAAAATAAAAACTGGAAATGATGGGACTGTTACCCATAAAGCTAGATTAGTAGCTCAAGGTTTTAATCAAACTGCATCTGATTACGATGAAGTTTTTGCGCCAAGCCTTAAAGCTACATCTTTAAGAGCAGCATTAGTGTGGGCAGCTAAGAAAAACTATGTCATTAACCATTTAGATGTAGAAACTGCTTATCTACATGCACCATTGCAGCACACTATATATTTAAGAAAACCAATTGGTATAAAAGACAATAATGTAAATAGTAATGATTGTTGGAAACTCAAAAAGAGTCTTTACGGGTTGAAACAATCTGGGTTTGAGTGGAACCAATATATTGTGAAAGAATTAAACAATATAGGTTTTAAATCTGGATTAGCAGATCCATGTGTGTTTAAAAGAGAAAATAATGGAACGGTGTCATTATTATTATTATTTACAGATGATATTGCTTTGATAACTAAGACTAATAATGAAGCTAATGAGATTATATCATTATTAGCCAAAAAGATAAAATTAAAGCATTTAGGTGAAATTAAAAGGTATCTAGGATTGATAATTAATAAAACAAATAATGGTTTTAAGATATCTCAAGAAGATAAAATTTGCCAATTAATTAAAACGTTTAAAATGGAACTTTGTAAACTGGCTAAGACTCCAATGAGTCAGGAAGTTTGCCAAACTAATGATCAAAGTCCCAAATTTGATAAGTCCATATATCAATCTTTGATTGGTAGCTTATCATATATAAGCAATTGGTCAAGGCCAGATATAGCTTATAGTGTAAATCAGCTGGCACGTTTTAATTCAGATCCAAAACAATGTCATTGGCAATCATTAAAAAGAATTTTAAGATATCTTAAAGGAACAATGAACCATGCATTGTATATAGAACCAAAGGGTGATTTGAGTCTTAGTGCCTATGCAGATGCAAGTTTTGCAACTGATATAAACACTAGAAAATCAACATCTGGGATGGCTATATTATTTGGTAAGACACTAATAGGGTGGAGGTCAATCAGACAACAGCATATTAGCTTATCCACGATGGAAGCTGAATTTTCATGTCTGTCATTATTATGCACTGACTTGATTTTCTACAAACAGTTGTTGTTGGACATGGGTATAACTGTAAAAGATTCCATTATTGTGTACGAGGATAACCAAGCAGCTATAAAGTTAGCTACTAGTATTGCTGTAAAAACTAGATCAAAACATACTGACTTAAGATATTTAAATGTAAGAGAATCAGTGAAGAATGAACTAATAAAATTGGAATACTGCATGTCAGAAGAAAACATTGCAGACCAATTTACAAAAGCTCAAGGAGTAATTAAGTTTAAAGAAAATTGTGAAAAATATAATTTAAAGATGTAAATGATTCATAGTTATTATTTAACCTAAAAGGGGAGAATGTTAGGGATAACATTGTTTACCCTAACTGGTTTAGGTGAAATAATAACTATGAATCATAGTTAGTGTATGTTAAAGTGTCTGCAGCTTTAACTGTGAAATAGCAATTAAGGGAGTGGTTATGAAAACAATATAAAAGTAGCAAGTCTACAGCTTGCTTGCTCTGGCTTTGATGATCCCTGATTACTGCTTGGAATCAAGACTGCAT
>BLBF01014092.1:0-11035 GCA_015471245.1 Laticauda colubrina
ATTTACCTGCGCAGATATAGCTCCCTTCCCTCCCTCCTTCCCTCCCTCCTTCCTTTTTAGCTTATTCCCCCTCCCCCCACCAACCAGGAAATGCTGATATGGTAACAGGCAAGCTTATGCTGCAGTGGCAACAAAAGAAATCATAGAGTGGTACCATCTTATCACTAGCTAGATCCATCCTGTTCTGGATGAAAAAAATCTGCATTTTTCATCCATGAATCTCAGGCTGCTGCAGTTTAAGAGATAAACGGAAATGCACTGGTCCTCCAGCAAAGGAAACAGAATTAAAAGTGATACACTGTTACCCACATAATTGTTTATTTTGCATTTGTCTTTTCCATACCCTAAATACATATACAGCTCCCAGAATGGATTGGAGAGACTTTTAAATTCTCTAAGGCACCTCCTTAACTTTAGCTTATTTCAGTCGGGCAGGATGGGAGATTACCAGAAGATTCTATAACAGTAATCAAGTTTGTTAGACTAGAAAATCAAAACAGAAGGAATGAAGGGGCAAAAAAATCAACAGTAGAAGTAGGTAATGGGAAGCTATCTTCATGTTGTCAGAAAATTTAACTGGATGTGGCCATGCAGTCACCAGGAGTTTAACTTAACTCAAGGGACATTTTCTCTTCAGTATACCTAGGATTCTAGCCTTGTTATTTCATTTTAAATCTATTTTAAAATTGTGAGAATTTAGGAATTGTACCAAGTGGGTTGTCTATTCCCCAGTGAAACAAATACCAACATTTCTTGTTGCTTTTGGTCAGGTAGAGAATATGCCTGCGTAGTGAAAGCAATTAAACATGTCAGAGGAATATGCATATCACTGGATTGTGTTAGCTGGGTTCACAGATCTCATTTAAACAAAATGTGACTTGTTTCGCTTAGTATAGCTCCCCAATCTGAACATCTTCCAAATATGAACTCTAGGTCAGCATTCTTCAACCACCATGACTGAGAAAAGTTTTAAAACCTGAATGGTGAGCAGGGTGAAGAAGGAAGGCTTGGTTTCCTGATTTAACCCACCTACCCTATCTTGGAAACACTGGTTTGTAATATAATGTTAGGCAAACCCATTGTTGTGATGGGTTAAGCATGCTGTGGCTTATTGTGCAATGATTGAAATTCTTTTAGAATGTATTTGCTCCCATTTTCCTAAAAAGGATTGGAATCAATGGAGTTTGCAAACCTCAAGAATAATAATGGCCAGTTAGAAGATGTTTATCTGAGGTGGTGTGAATATTGATATAATATTATTGCTTCTCCTGCATCTTAATCCTAATGTATGATTTTGCTAGCATTCCAAAGAAAAAGAATTTGTCCTTTAAAGCTCTATTTTTTTTAAAAAAAAAATCAAAGTATTTATTTCAGGAAAACATAGTTCCCTTAAGCTCAGTGGAGTGGGCTGAATAAACATTAAAGATATAGCATCAGAGACCTGTATTTAAACTGAGTAAATCCATTCAGCTAAAACTGCCCGCTTTCTGATCCTTAATATCAAGTAAGCCTTCCATTTTCAAATATATGAATCAGAGCATTGTTACATCTTTTCATTTTATCAAAATCTAGAAACCTTGGGATTTGAAAATGGAGAGTTATCTTAAGTGTTGCGGAAGATTCCCTGCTGTTTTAGGAGGAAATTCAACAGGCATTCCCTAGCAGATTTTTTTTAAAAAATTGAATTGATTAGCTATGCTGCCTAAATGTGCTATGCTTGTGGCCATCACTTTCTGTTCATTAAAGCAGCAACATTGAAATTATCAGGAGAAGTTCTAATATATACCTATCTGGGGGCAAAAAAAACCCACTGTTAATTCAGTAAGGCATCCTTAGTAAACATGTGTAAGATTAGATTGCATTGGAAGTGAGATAATTAACTTGCTGGAATTTTCATGTTTATTTTCTCAATTAGACCAAATGAACTTGTCATTTAAAAGGTGATTTTGATATATCATTTCTCAGTTTATAAAGCCTATTTAAAAAGTAACTACAATTTATTAATCGAACATTAAGAGGAACTTATGTATCCTTATTTTGCAAGCATTTTTACCTCCTGTGGCAGATATAGTGAGTCCGTAATTTGTTTAGTGTCTGCTGAGATAACTCTTGTCCTCTAATACACATTTTGAAAGAAAATATAAATATCCTTAATACTTTTATATCTTTATTTTCTTCAGATTAACTCCTACACTGTCTGTCACAATCAGATTGAGGAAGTGCAGTAAATGACACTCTGCTGTTGCCCAATGTTAGCTATGGTAAAATGCTATGGGATTCACCACAATCCTGGCATTCTTTGGGGGACTGACTTTTTTTCTCCAGAATATTAATACCTACCTATGCATATCTAAGTACAAGATGAATGTTGCATTTGGTTCAATTCCAAAAATGGAACATTTGGAGCAAAGTTGTCCAAATAAGGGATATCTTTATGACTTAACTAGTTGAAACCAAACCTCTATGCAATAATTAGACTGAATTGAGATTTCATGCATGGTACAAAATATTGAGATCCTACAGTAAGCAAGGACATGTTGGTTATCTTTAATATAAGCTTTTGCACGCTCATTAAAAAAAGTCTCCATTGCTTTTCTCAGGAGTAAAAGAAATGCCATTTGCCTGTGATCATGCTTATCAAAGTGGCATGCTGTGTTTTTCTTATAAACCCAGATAATTACAAAAAGTATTTTCAGAATAATGAGGTTAAAAGCAAACTTTCCCCTCTATCAAAGAGGAGGAGGAAGAGGAGGAGGACTTATCATCATTAACACCATAATTTAACTTACAGTATTGTTCTGGGATATGTGGCCCATCTGCATGTCTTTTATGGGAAAAAAAAATCTTCAAACAACTTTATTGTAGCACATAGTTTATTATGTATTAAAGTCTGTTACCAGCTTATTCATCTTTATGAACCTTCTGAGTAGATGCACAAATCCTTTATATATAGAGAGAAATTTCAATGCATGGTATGTTAGAAGTGGCAACTTAATCTTTGATTAGCTTTCTGTATTATGCTAATCTATAGTTTGGATTTAGCATATGCAGTGAATTGAACCAATGTAGTTTGTTCACCATAGTTTATGGCTATGCGCATTGTGTGAATGCAGCCAGCTTCAGTTTATTCTGCAAACTATGTTTAAACATATCATGGCTCATTGTAGTATTAAATCTGGAGTGTGGGTAGCTAAGATAACCTTTTGCTAGCTTTGATCTAGAAACACTGTGTGAAGACATTTTGTATCACAATAAGAATACAAAGGAATATAATGGTTAAATGTTCGGTTCAAATTGCCAAGCTTCCTATCTTTTAAAGGCCATGTCACACTGCCCAACGGATGCAAAAAGGACACAACGGACGAGCAAAATATTCCATCTGTTGTTATCCGCTCTCAAAAGGGGCAAAAATTTGCATAAGCAGAGCGGATAACACGGAAAGGAAGCGACGGGGAGGACGCAGAGCGGATGTATAGAGGATGCAGAGCGGATGTATAGAGGATGCGTAGAGGATGCAGAGCGGATGCGTAGAGGATGCAGAGCGGATGCAGAGCGGATGCAGAGCGGATGAGCTGCATCCGCTTTCATTCTTTCTCCATCTGTGCTACTAACGCTGCACGTCCGTTCTGCTTCCTCCCTGCGTCCGTTTACCAATGGAACGGATTTGAGTTGTGCGGATGCACAGCGGATGCCTAGCGGATATAGCAGATGCGTAATGGATGCAGAACGGATGTCCCCCGTATGCCTAGAGGATGCAGAACAGATGCATCGGATACATTTTCCGCGCAAAAGTTTTGAGCAGCTCAAAACTTTCTGAGCGGATGAAACATCAATAAATGGATGCTGGACGGATAGAGAGGAAGCAAAACGGAGGCAGTGAGTACATCGCGTTAACCAACGGATGGCAAGCTTTTTTGTCCATTTTACATCCTCTTTGCATCCGTTGGTGCAGTGTGACATGGGCTTTAGTAGTTGTACTCATTTTGAATGAAATTATAGATCTGAAAATGTGCATTTTTTTTCACTCAACATTTACCTCAAGAAGCTCTTTCCATATTGTTGTATTATGGAGTACTGTAATGTGTAAATGCTACAGAGAGAATGTCAGTCCCACTCATAATATTAGTCTTTTCAAAGTTTTTTCATTTACCATTTAGATTCTGAATTAGTACACCAAACCATTTTGGGGTTGCAGAGAAATAACAGTGTTGTTTCTGATAATGACAGATAACAATTTATCATTTCTTGTGAAATACCTAGTGATTTTTTGAGGAATACTAATTTCATTTTTTAAATCTAGACTAATCTTTGGTGCATTCTCAAGTGACGCTAAATCAAAAATCTGTTTAAATAGTATGGACTCTATTTTACTTCTTACATTCTTAAAATCAGACTTAGGCTTATTATATCCCATAAATTCAGAGTAAACACCACCTCAACTTTACAGAACCAAATCTGGAATTGTAGGACTACACTTGATTATAATTGGCAATTTCTGTAGACCCCAAATGGCAGCTGCCAAAATAGGTTAACACTAGTCTACTACCCATGACTGTTGTTTCAGATACTTCCCCCCCCCCCAAAAAAAAAAAAAAAAAACCAACAACAACAAGCAGAAAGACCAAGAGCAAAAAAATAGAGGATAGAAGGAATTCCCAGCAGGCTTGACTGTGCTAACTTCTGGCAGGTGATGGTGTGACTAATCTGTTGGCCTCCAGAGGGCTACAGTGGGACCCAATGGTGGTATGCCATTGGAACCACCAATGGAGGTTCACACTAGTTCTAACGACCCGGTAGTGCTGGTCAGCAGTTGCCCGCCCCTGTCCTTTCCTATCCTATATTTTCTTTGTAGCTCAGCTGATAGGCACAGCAGAGTGGATTGCCGTGCCTCAGCTGTTTTACTCACCAGCACTGATTGTAAGCTAAGTGTTCAAGCTTAAAATTGCCTGTTTTAGAACACTCCATGCATGCCCACAGAACCAGTAGTAAGACTTTTTTATTTTCCACCACTGGTGGGACTGGTCTGATTCTTCGGTTGGCAGTGCAGCAATACATCACCACTGAAGCAACCATGAATTTGCCAAATTTTAATCCCATGGAAGTCATGGGTACCAGATTTTAAATGCATTAGCCCATTTGAGATGTATTGGTTCAAAATTATTGCCCTATGATGCATTATTTCACCCAGTGAACAGTTACAGACATAGGGGTTTTAATAGCATATAGATAGTAATTCTAAAACTTCAGTTTAAACAGCTGCAAATGATGTAGGGTATGATAGCTTTTACTTTAGCATGGTGTATGGTCACAACCATTGTGCTCTTGATTGGGCAAGAAGATGGAATGTTGGTTAAAGGAAGAAAGAGTTTCATTCATAGTACAATTGAAATTGATTTCAACAATATTGAAATCCTTTTACATTAAATGGGAAGAGTTTTAATCATCAGCTTGAAATCAGTTGACTAGTCTTAAATCTGGAATGTACTGACTCATGAATAAGGGAGAAGAGAAAACTGTATTGAACTAATTACTATTCTGAGATGGAGGTAAATATATTGTTTTTGACAAGTTGGATTTGGATCTACCAGTATCAGCATAGCAATAGGAGCTGCATACTTAATGTTTTCTTGGTTGTCTCTTACCAAGAATCAAAAGTTTATATTACTTAAAATAAACACTATACTTATTAGAGGATTATTGGACAATCTGGGAAAGTCTCTGGATTCCACAAGATAATGGAAGCGAAATAATTACATGATTTTTGCAGATTTATTTCTACCATCATTTGGGGATGATTTGCCTTAAGATGGGAAAAACTATTTGATAATGGCAGGAATATACCCTCTTCTTAATGAGGGATATTTTAAATAAGTATTCCTGCTTGGCTGTTTTTCTTATCTCTCACCTGCTTCTTCGCCTTTGGTTCCCTGATGAACCATGACTCCCACTGCTAAGTACTGCTATTTTCTGTGTAAGAAAGTTTTTTAAAGTATTTGGGGAAAAAACTCCTTGCAGATACCTCTGTGCAGACCTTTTTACCCAGTTCACTTTGTTCTGCCCTGTACTCTATTTTTTATGCTTCCAATTAGTACAGAATCATTGGTACTAGGATTTTAGGAAAGGCCATAACTCTTTTCTTAGCAGCTGATCTGTTCATAGTGGCAAAGTTTTGCAGAAAGGTACTTGATATCTCTCTCTGCCTCTCTCTCCCTCTCTCTCTGCTGTTAGAAGTATTTCTAGGCACCAATATCACACAACTTTACCCACTTCCTTTATTGCATGATGTGTACAAAAAAGAAACTAGTTATCACATGTAAAAACAAGACATTCTCTGTTTCTTTATTAAGGTTCTTAGCTTCATGGAGGAAAGAGGAGGCAGACCTGTAAATAATTCCCACTTAAGGACTTTTGTGGCAGCTTTTGGGCAGTCTTCTTTCCATTTCTTCTATATATTATTTAAATTGTTCTCATACTGTGAGCAAAATGTACATTTGGTTAAATGTACTTATTGTAAAAGTATCCTTTGAGCAGGTTTAATTAAAAATAATGAGAATTGGAGGATCCTGACTTTTGTGCCCATCCACCCATTAACATGTAGAAGTATTTTGATCACTCACTAAAAGTTAAGTATTAGGTTGGGAATGCACTTTTAATAGGATTTTTGTCTTTATTTTAGCCTGAATTGTACAAATATGGCAGAATAAACTTTAAAGCTGAGGTAGATATTTCTTATGAATCATGTTGAATGGTAATGGTTGATTTACAATAGTTTATTTAATGACCGTTTTCAAGTTACAACTGCACTGAAAAAAAAGGACTTACATTTTTCATGCTTATGATCATTGCAGCATCCCCATGGTCACATGATTAAAATTCAGCTGCTTGTCAACTGGCTCATATTTATGACGGTCACAGTGTCCAGAGATCATGTGATCCTTTTGCGACCTTCTGACAAGCAAAGCCAGATTCACTTAATAACTGTGTTACTAACTGAACAACTACGGTGATTCACTTAACAGTGGCAAGAGAGGTTGTAAAATGAGGTGAAATTCATTTTAACAACTGTCTTCCTTTGAAAAAGAAATCTTGGGCTCAATTGTGGCGGTAAGTCAAGGATTACCTATATTTTTTTTCTTTTGCATCCTTCGAGAAGCCTCATAAAGACAGATGGAGGAAGCCACAGCTAAAAACAGCAACAACGGATGCCACTTCAAGGCAGACCTTCCCAGGCACGGTATCTTATGTGGTTGAATGAGTTACGATTTGAAGGTGTGTCTTTGGTTTTTTCTGTTTCAGAGACTTCTGAGACTTCCACTTTTTTGAAAGGATTTCCATTAAATTGAACGTTATTTCACAAAATGCTTCAGCTTGATATTGAGGCTGTAACTGAGTAGGAATTGAATGTGAGTACCATCTAAACTTTTCCACAAACAGCATAAAAGACAACTTGAGGCAAAAGCCCAATATTTCTGTTGTTAGGTGAGTTTTGCCCCACTTTATGACCTTTCTTGCCACCATTGTTAAGTGAATCACTGCAGTGGATAAGTTAGTAACCCATTTGCTAAGTGAATCTAAAGCAAGACCGGATCTTATTTTTGGGGAAACATGGTAGGTAGTCCTCAACTTGGACCACAATTGAGCCTAAAATTTCTGTTGCTAAGCAAGATAGTTGTTAAATGAATTTTGCCCCATTTTGCAACTTTTTGTGCCACAGTTGTTAAGCGAGTCACTGCAATTGTGAAGTTAGTAACCCATTGGTTAAGTTAATCTGCCTTCCCCATTTATGTTGTTTGTCAGAAGGTCTCAAAAGGGGATCATATGACTTTAGGACACATCAACAGTCATAAGTATGAACCAACTGCCAAGCAATCTGGATTTGGACTGCATGATCATGGGGAAGCTGAAAAGTTTGTAACTGTGAAAATTGGCCATGTCACATTTTCAGTAACTTTGGTCACGAAATGAACTGTTGTGAGGACTACCTACATTGTAATTTGCTGTATCATTTTGAGTACACTGTACCATGAATTTGCCTTTATCTTCATCTCTAGAGCTTCCAACCCAGTCGCAAAAATCAGCTGAAGAAGACCTTTTTCTGTTCTTCCTAAGTCTAGAATTGACAATTAGCTAAAAGTTGAGCAGGCTAACTTTTTAGCATTAAATATGTATCTGTAGTCTGTCTGAGTGCTATTGTTAGATCACATAAAAGAGACATACTTACATAACATAACTTGGATCCAGAGGATAGAATAAGTTGTCATCATTGTGTTTCATTTTGCACTTTGTCCTGAACAAGACACACTATCCTGGATAGCAATTTGAGGGTACAGTTGTTATATCTATCTTATGTAAGCCACTCTAGAGGCCTCTATCCTTTTTACCAATACTTTCAATCTGAGTTTCATGTTTTCTTAAATCTCTGAACAAGAAATTGTGTTAAGTATGGATTTTAACTATCTTGTCTTCTGCATTTCTTTGTCTTTGAAATAGTGAAAATTAAGTGTTACTTAATGGACAGTAACTGAACCTGTTGTGAAAACTCTGTGTGCATTATGCTTTTTTAGTTATTGTTTTAGTTGTTTTAGCTTTTAGTGCTGGAAATCACTGGCTTGGTTTATGACTTGTTTTCTGGTTTGATAATGGATATTAATCCAGATTTCTCCAGATATTTTATTATTGAGTCTGTGGATACTGAGAATTATAGTTAGAATATTCAGAGGGCTGCAGCTTGAAAAATTGCTTTATTCAGGCTTGGGATCTTTAATTAAACCTAAAACAGAAGATGTCCATTTCAGAGTTTATAATGTCTGTATAATCATTTAATGAGGTCACATCTTCAAGGATGAGCCTTCACCAGCTCAGGGATTTCAACTCTCAGAATTTTCAGCAATAGGAATGCCTTTTGCATCTGCCTTTCTGTAATAGAAATATTATCATTTAATGCTGCAGCTAAACAAAACTTATAGTTGGAGCATCCTTCAAAAATGAAGAGGCTTCTTTTCTGTGTAAAAGTAATTTAAAAATCATTAGCATCTGCAGAATGCTACTTCAGCTGGAGTCCTAATGTTAGAGTTGCTGGTGTAATTGTTTCATTTATTTCTAATTCATATGGCCGCTTATCTCAGTCAGCCTGGTGTATATCAAAAAGATATAAAATGTTAAAGAAGTCAGAAACAGTCACTTTAAAAAAGTAACACACATGCACATGTGCCCACGTACACAAACACACACAAGAAATTAGATCAACAAGGGAGCCACTTCAAGATTTCACCTGATCCCTCAGGGCCCCAGGCCTGATGCCATAGCTAGGTCTTGAGGGATTTCTGAAAAATAAGCATAGGCCTGCAACTGGCAATCCCCAAAACACAAAGCTGCTCAATCAAGAGCTGTTGACATTGGATATGACTTCTACAGCATTACTTAATTCTCCAGTGTAGGAGTGTAGATATATAATTGGGGTATGTCAACATACTGGTGATATCTTACCCCATTTATTTATTTATCATATTTAAGAACCACCCATATCCCTCACAGAGGGTTTTCCTGATTTGGATGAATAGTAAATGAAAGGACCTAAGATATTGTTGAATTACTGTATAGTTTTTTTTTTAATTATGCAGCCTAACTAGATACTTAAGTTGTGCTACTGCTATAGCAATTTTTAAATTAGTTAGGAAACAAAGGATTCCTTTTTTGTAAACATAGATTTTTTAAAATGTTAGATATGTATATCAATACTATTCATACTATATCAATACTATTGATACTATACTATCAATACTATTGATACTAAAATAGATACGATTTTAATGGTTAAAAAAACAATATCTTCTTAATTATTTCTACTATTATGCTGATGCTACTTGTCTATGTCAAGGGAATTCTGATAGCTACTTTGCATTAGCATATTTATATAATCTTTTCTGGCCCTCATTCCTCTGTCTACTCATAACTTAGGTTCTACAATGAGTACTGTTTGATGGGGCATGATTTTGGCTATCAACAGGAGCGTGTATGTTGAGTTTAATGAAAAGTAGATCAGTGTGACATAATGCTGTTCCAATATCTAATGGGTTGCCAAAAAAAGAGGGGGTCAACATATTCTCCTAAGCACTTGAAGAAAGAAAAAAAATCAATGGAAACTAATCAAGGAGAGAAGCAATCTAAAACTAAGGAGAAATTTCCTGATAGTTAGAACAGTTAATCAGTGGAACAATTTGCCTTCAGAAGTTATGAATGCTCCAAAACTTGACTTTTTAAAGAAGAGATTGGACAACCATTTGTCTGAAACGGTATAGGGTTTCCTGATGGAGCAGGGGTTTGCACGAGAAGACCTCCAACGTCCCTTCCAACTCTATTATTCTAAGTCATTGCTGGCATATTTGAAAAAGAGACAGATTGTCTGTAAAACAAAAGGGCCTATTGCCGAAAAGAAGAGGATCAGGATTTAAAAATCCAATAAGTGTCGTAAGAAGGAAGAGTGAAAAGAGTACAAACAAAATATTTAATTAAGGCTAAGTTATCATTGGACATAATGTATGATGTTTGCATTACTTTATCTTGTGTTTTATTAGTAATGGCTGGGATCTAAATCATGATATGCAAAAAGCAAGTTATCCATAATGTTGGACTAGCTGATACATTCTCTTCTACTTTCTCCCAAGTGTATTAGAATAAATCTCCCTGAAGTCGTAAAAGAAGAAGTACAAATGAAGAAGTCGTAAAGTGCTGCTACAGAGTAATGCTTTCTCCATCTCCATGCAGAGTTTTTGGTCGTTCACTGGAAGAAATAGCGTGACTTTGGGGCGTTACTCTCTTTCAGTCTAACTCACCTGATAGGGTTGTTGGCATGCAGAAAGTGAAAGAAGAACTGTTGGATATATAAAATAAAAAGACAGGCTACAAATAAATAAAATATATTTACTGAGAAATATTGAGTGGTTGTACTGCATTATTGGGAGTCAACGTAGTGGGTGCTTGATTTGAAACCTTAAAAACCTAGGATACAACTGTCCTTTGAATAAATCTGATATCC
>BLBF01014095.1:0-14763 GCA_015471245.1 Laticauda colubrina
ATACTTCCAATTTTATATGGGAGAAAGCCCGAATAACCAAAGATCCAAGTATATATATATATGTCACTATGATAACAATTTTATACTTTTTTTACTGTTCATCACAGAGTCAGCTAGCTGTTCAAACTGGATTTGGCATTTTTGCCTTCCTATTCTTCCCAAGGACCTGGAATAGGCAGTTCTGGAGATTTGATGGAATTACAGATATCATGGCAGGATATTAGCTATTCCAAGTAAAGCTGCCTTTTGCAAGACTGGCAATGAATTTATCAATGTCGATGGAGTTCAAGTGATGGTCCAACACATGGGATTGCAGCCAAGACACCTATTGGTGCTACCTTTGCTTTCTTTTGCCAGAACCATTCTACTTCTATTTGTGGGCTTCTGCGTTTTGCTGTCTTCTCCGTTTCTTTCTTGTCTGTTCTGCTATCTCCAGATGTTGCTTTGTCCACTATCCAAGCTTGCAGTGCTCCATATGTCAGTTGGCACTCAATCCATAAATATATTTATTTTCTCTAAGTTCTACTCTGGCTTCCAAATAGAAGTTCAAAGTAGTATATTAGCTATACAATCCTATGTGGCATGACAGCATCATATTTTGAGTCTCCTTCACCAGAATCAACCTGCTCAATTTGTTTGCCCTAAGAAAAACTGTTGATAGTTCCACATTTTTATGAGGAGCACATTATGGAGTTTTTAGGGGCTATTATTCCGTGCAGCATCCATATTTTGGAATAGCCTGCTTGAACTGACTCCATAACAGAATAACAGAGTTAAATGGGATCTTGGAGGTCTTCTAGTCCAACCCATTGCTCAAGCAGGAGATCCTATCCCATTCCAGACAAGTGACTATCTAGTCTCTTCTTTAAAATCTCAAGTGTTGGAGTACCTACAATCTCTGAAAGCAAGCCATTCAACTGATTAATTGTTCTCACTGTTAGGAAATTCCTCCATAGTTCTAATTAAGGCTGCTTCTCACCTTAATTAGTTTCCACCCATTGTTTCTTGTCCTGCCCTCAGATGCTTTGAAAGTTGGATTTTTTTAAAAAAAAAAAACAATTTGGAATTTGGAAATGATAGTTAACCTCTATCATTTTGACTTTCTCAAAACTATTTAAAATAAAGCTGTTCTGTTCTGGAGTGCTTTTGGTGATGCACTACCTAGGACAGATGAATATATTACAATCCTTGGCCTCTCTGACATTGTAATTGTGCAATTTAATATTTTTTTTTCTGTGGATGCTTTATTTCCTATGGTTTAGTACTGCAAACCATTGGGAGTCTTAGAATTATGTCTGATAAGAAATCTAATAAATAAATGCCCAATAATCCCACTGTTTAGTATGTTCGCAGCAAGCTAATTAGAACAAACTGATAGAGGGAATCTCTTTACTTTAACCTTGAGATTTTTAAAGTAGACCTGAAAAGGCTGCATGAACTGGGTGAAAAACAAAGCAAGTAAAACCTAATTAGCTAGAGGAAGAAATATTCCCAGTTGACCAGCAAATGCCCAGGCTGTTAAATTAAGGGGGAAAGGAGGTTTGCTTGGTAAAAGTTGGGTTGAAAATGGGTTAGGCATTAAAGATTCTATTCTATGGTTCTGCAACCCAACAAGACAGATTTAGACTTTAGAGAGCAATTAGGACTGCAGGAAATTATTACCAACCTGCCCTCCATTGAGGACCTGTATACTACATGAGTCAAAGGACCTGTATACTACATGAGGGCTGTGAAAATATTTACAGATCCCTCACATCTTGGACATAAACTGCTTCAACTCCTTCTCTCAAAATGATGCTTTGGAGCACTGCATACCAGAATAACTAGACACAAGGACAGTTTTCCCCCAAACACCATCACTCTGCTAAACAAATAATTCCCTCAACACTGTCCAACTATTTACAAAGTCTGCACTACTATTACTATTAATCTTCTCATCACTCCTTATAACCCATCCCCTCCCACTTGTGACTGTATGGCTGTAACTTGTTGCTTGTATTTATATTTATACTGACTGTTTCCTGGTATGATTTGATTGCTTATTGTACCCTATGACTAGCATTAAGTGTTGTACCCTATGATTCTTGACTCTTGATGAATGTATCTTTTCTTTTATGTATACAGAGAGCATTTGCACCAAGACAAATTCCTTGTGTGTTTTTTCTTTCCTTCTTTCTTTCTTTCTTTCTTTCTTTCTTTCTTTCTTTCTTTCTTTCTTTCTTTCTTTCTCTCTCTCTCTCTCTCTCTCTCTCTCTTTCTTTCTTTTTTTTCCTTCCCCTCTGCCTTAGAAGCAGAGTATGTGCTTGTCTGAGGTATAACACTTGCACCCTCCTATTGTCCAATAGGCTAAATGTGGTTTCAGTTTCTGAGCAGGGGTGGAAAAAACAATTCTTCTTTTCTAACAGTAAAAGAAGCTTGCCTGGGAAATGGATTTGTAGCTCATCTGGGAGAGAAAAAGAATAATTACATTGAAACAAAAGAGGTCAGCTTGGTGGTGGTTTTGGTTGTGGGGGGTGGGAGAGGCCTATATGAGCTTGCAAATTGCTAAACATTTCTGTAGTGGGTTGCCAGGGTGATGCTTTTAGCCCAGTAAAATTGTTGTTTATGACCCAAGATCCAAATTTGATAATATTCTGTATACCTTTAAATGATTTGTAAAGGTTTTTTTCCCCGCTGATCTCATCCACGAAATAAATAGTTCAGTGTAGGAACTGTTTTCCCAAGAGAGTGAAAAGCGACAGAGGGTTGTTGAAATATTTTTTGGAGCTATGAATTCCTAAGACAACAAAGCCCACAAAGGATTACAGTTTCTTTAAAGCTGTGCAAGAAATTAGATTTGGGGATTTGATTGAAAGGGAGGTTGAATCACTGACTCAAATTGGCTTTTCAGATCAAATTCGAAAGTCAAGACTTACCTACGAGCATGCCAACATTTGGATAGACTCCAAAGACCATTTTATTAAAAGCTAGCATGATACCATGAGTCACTCCACTCCTATTGTTAAGAATAAAGAGTGCCATAGACAAGTCAAGTTCTTATATAGGGCTACAGACACTGAAGATGAGCTCATGGTTCTATCTGACCATTGACAAATAATTGTTCTTACAATGGAAAAGGAGTACAGAGTGGGGTACACAAAAATAAGGGTGTCCCTATGTCTATGGAAAAAAGCAACATTTTGTAATGCAGGGTACATATTGTTTGAAAATGTGAATGCTAATCAAGCTGATTGTTACTCTGATAGCCTGATCATTGAGTCTATTTTGAACAGGGGGAGCATTGAACCCACCTTTTATCAGAATTCTTGTGGATGTTCTTGTTAAGCCTGGGTTCCCCGACCAGGGTTAGGTAGACAAGCTAAACAGAATGTGCAGCATTAGTCAGATAGGCACACAGATAAATGAGTGAGCTAAGCTTGTATGTTTATTAACATACAGTAAAAATAACAGATACGCTTGTGCTATCAAGAATATATTTTATTCCAGTATAAGTTTATGGCATAGTCAAATAACAGTCCAATATTCATTTACCATGTAGTCAGTTCATTCAGGGATATTCAGTTAGCAAAGTCCATGTAGAATATCCTATGTCAGTTCACGTACAAATCAGTCCTTTGTTGTCTCTCCCGTTTGAGCAATGCAGTCTTGATTCCAAGCAGTAATCAGGGATCATTAAAGCCAGAGAGAGTGAGAGCAAGCCGTAGTCTTGCTACTTTTATATTGTTTTCTTAACCACTCCTTTAATTGCTATTTCACAGTTAAAGCTGCATACACTCTAACATACACTAACTATGATTCATAGTTATTATTTCACCTAAACCAGTTAGGGTAAACAATGTTATCCCTAACAGTTCTTATTCATGCAGTTTGTGAATCAAAAGCCCTCTATAGATGTAATAAAGGTTACAACAGGAGGATATGTATGGTTTGGCACTTAAGACTACTGTAGCCAGATGCATTGATTTTCACATTAAACAGGCAAGAGAAGGCTGGGATATTCAATGGCCTAGCTAGAGAAAGAGAAAGGGCTTTCAGAACAATAAAATTTCCTTCACAACTGAATGATTAAATTGAAACATGCCTCTGACTTGATTATAAATATTTAAAGGCTTCTCTGCATGTACCAAAATAGCACTTTTCTACATTTTTTTTGTCTAAATTTGAATTGGATTGATTTTCAGAAACAAAACAACAATTTGAGTAAAATCTGATTTAGTCTACCAGTGGACATTTGGAACATCTAGTAATACTGTTAAGTCATTAAAGAGAAGGCTTTTGCTTGTATCAAATTATTGTGGTTGTTAATTTTTTCAGTGTATTTTCTAGAGCAGGGGTCCCCAACCTCTGTTCCATGGACAGGCGTTGGTCCTCAGCATGCCAGCAACTTGGCAATGCAAACAAGCAAAGTCCCATCTATGGGATGCCAGCATGTAAAATCATGCCCCCTCCAGTCCCTTTTCTCCATGGAACCAATCCCTGGTGTGCAAAAGTTTTGGGGGCACTGTTCTAGAGCAATGTACAATATGCTCATTTTAGAAGACATTATGAATTGAGTTTTTCATATTTCCAAAAACTGCTGAATAAGCGTATAATGTTCTGTTGAGAGAACAACATGATGTAAGGAAATCAGGTATCCTAAATTCTAACCTTCATTTTCTTTTGTTAACAAATGTGGGCATTTTTGAGAAAAGTATGGTACTTTAAAAAAAAAGATCAATATACAGACAAAGTTATGAGTTCTTCACATTTCTGAGAGATGTTTAAAATATGAATTGTTGGTATAATATATTTTGAAAAATAAGCAAAAGATACGGCTAGAGTTCCAAAATATATTTTATACATGAAGTTTATTTATTCTAACTATTGCAGAATACTACAATCTATTGCAGAATACTACACACAGTCAAATATAAACCTTGTTTGAACCAAGGAGTAAAGCTAGAGTAGTGAGAATATAATGTATCTGCTGTTTGTATGGTGCTAAATATAGCAAGGCTTGACTTTGCCTGATTTCATTATCAGTCTGGTATAGAATATGAGAGCAAGGAGGCAGGTAACAAAATAAGAGGGTATTAAACATAAATGTATCATTAAACATCACCTATTTTATTTTTATTGACTTTATTTATTTGTATCCATTCAGACTGCCTGTGTGGGAATATAGTGCCTTGGGAGGTCATGAGGACGAAATAATCATAACTGCTTTTTAGAAGCCTCTGGTAATGTTAGGATCATTAATAAGGTTTGTAGCTATGCAAGCTAAGATAATGATTCAGACTACAAGCTTCACTACATAAAGCCTAGAGATAGTAGGCAAGCATTTTCTTTCCCATGTGTATCATTTCTCAACAGCCATGACTTATTATGAGCTGTTTATCTTCCAGTGAAGCACCTCTATCACAAGTCCTTGAGGCCAAATAAACTAATGGGCTGATCAAAGTATGGCAACTACTTCTTTTTCATCAGATGATGATTCACTTTTCTTTAACTACATCAGCTAAATAAATACATAGGATTGGTTTTCTTTTTTCAAAAAAGGATAAACACCACACATCTCAAGGAGCAGGAACTTCTGCAATGATAAAGATCATGCATCATATTGCATAAATGAAATTTCCAAGGAAAGTTTCAATGTAATTTCAACATCATGTTTCATATAAATCTATGAACTATAGAAAAAGGCAATATTATTGAGAAAAGAAAAAGAAATTTCATTTTAAAGGGAAAAAAACCTTAAACTTCATGGAAGAGGGGTGGAAGACGAATATAAATAGCAGCTTTACATCTTTTTCGAAACTGGTTTTAATCAGCTTTACATGGAAGTTGCTGTTGTAACAACCTGGGATATGAACTAACAAATTCCCAATTTGTATTTTGCTTCTGTTGTAAGGGACCATAGAGAAATCATTTTCTCTCCGCTTTAGTTACCTCCATGTGGATATAATGTGGATACCTTCCTGTAAGGATAGATTAGAATAGGAATTACTAATATTCACATAACGAGTTTAGCGCATTTTGCTATTGTAGTTACAACCCATCCTTCCAGTTCAATCTGTGAATTACAGTGAGCTGCTCATTGAGCTACAGTGAGCTACAGTGGTCAAGCAAGGAAGTAAATTCTAATCTGGCCCAATTTTTATCTCCTTGACTGCATTCATTCTCAGTTATTGCAAAGTTCTCTAGAATTCTTCCATTCTTCTTAGTTTTATGTCGGCAGGAGATTCTAACACTGGCATTAAATACTTGCTGGCACTTAGAATTACAGTCTTTCCTCCATGTGATCACAGGTTAATGGGTTCTGATGATCCCATTATGTCAGCTGTGTTCAAAAGATCCTACCTGCAGGTGATTTCAGCTATGAATCCAACTTCCATTTTAATAATAGTAGAAAGAGTTGCATGCATCCAGAAAAGTGTGACCCTATCTTTTGAAGCACAAGGAAATTCAATTGTGTATGGGCAGTACAATGGACTACCTCCGTACAGGTAGCTCTCAACTTGCAACAATTAATTTAGTGACTCTTCAACGTTACAACAGCAAAAAAGTGACTTATGACTTACAGCACAAAAAAGTGACTTATGACTGTGTTTCACAATTATGACCTTTGCAGCATCCCCATGATCATATGATGATAATCATTTGTTTAGTGATCTCCAAAGATTCAATGGCACTAAAAGAAATAATTTACAATTGGTCATCACACTTTATGATCATCATAACATCACCATAACCACGTGATCAACATTTGGGCATTTGGTAACTAGCATGTATTTTTAATTGTTGTGGTATCCCGAGGTCATGTGATTGCCATTTGTGATTCCCCAGCCAGCTTCCAACAAGCAAACTCAATGGGGGAGATGGATTTGCTTAAAGACCATGTGATCTATTTAACAACCACAGTGATTGGCTAGCCACTCTGGCAAAAAAGGTTATAAAATCAGGCATGACTCATGACTTGCAATTCTGGAAATTCTGGTCCCAATTCTGGTCCCAATTGTTGGGGATTATCTGCATCACATTCTATCAGTACTGCTGAACCATCTCAACTCAGTTCAATAGAAATGAAAAGCCTAACCCTGTTATTTCAGGTTAGGATATTCATTTTCCAGATTGGAAAAGGTGAACAAAGCTGGTACACATCCTTTCTCTCTCCCTTCCTTTCTTTACATTATGGCAGTGTAGCACATCTCATTATCTTACCAGCCAGCACTGTTACACATAGGATTTACACTTCTAACATACCTAGAGGATCTTAGATTGAGAAATACAATCTTTTGAATTTTCTGCAGTACACAAAAGTTCCTAATCCATCCAGGCAATAACAGGAGCTGCTGCCTGAAGTTTTGACAGTCCCAAATGGAAAATAGGACAAGTGAGGGATATTATATATATATTCACCACCACAAGGTACTTATAAAGTAATAAAGGTAGGATAGGAGAATTGAATTAAAAATGGAAAAATAAACATGAAAGCTGGCATTGTATGGACAAAACTCAAGTGGGAAGATCAATCAAATATTTGGTGATTCTGATACCTATCCTTGGTTGGTCAGAATCCTTATTCCAGACAAATGGCATAATTAGGTTTTGGAGTCTCCTTTTGCATTCATAAAATTGCTACACACATGGGAAATGAGAATATGGGGCATCCTGAAACATTGGCAATGGTTGAGGAGAGGGATGGATGGGAAAGAACTGGAAGATCAGGAATAGGCAGACTGAAAAAGTTATGTTGTACTGGGAGACATTGATTGAAAACATTGAATAAAAACACTAACTTTGTGTCTCTTCTCTTTCAGCTGCTGCTGCTACTCTTAGCCTTTTTTTTTTTTTTTTACTTTTCTCCTCCCCTTTGTCTAGGGCCTCTTTAGTATAACGAACCATGCATTCAGCTCGCCCATTCGAAGCTGGATGAGCCGGCGCTGTCAGGGCATGTCGGATGCCCTGCGCAGCCAGGTATTGCTCGAAGGCGAAAGCAGTAAACTGGGGGCCATTGTCAGAGACTACTACATTTGGCAGTCCATGTGTAGCAAAAAGTCTGTTCAATTGTTTTATGACTGCTTCAGTTGTAGTGGACGCCAAAAGAATAACCTCTAACCAGTTTGAATAAGCGTCAACCCCTTTCGTTGGCCCAGCAAAGTCAATATACAGTCTCGACCATGGGCCTCTGGGAGTTTCCCATTCCAGGACTGGTGCAAGAGGGGAGGTGGGCCTTGATTTTTGGCCATCATGGCATGTTGCCACTCATTTTTCAATGTTTTTGTCCAGCCCTGGCCAACAGACGAAACTCCTGGCCAGGGCTTTCATTTTTACTATGCCCGGATGTCCCTCGTGCAACATGCACAACACTTCTTCCTGCAACTTTTTTGGAATTATCACCCTGTCTCCCCACAGTATATAGCCCTTTTCAATGGATAGTTCAGTCTGCTGGATGCGAAAAGGTCTCAAAGTCTCGCCTCTATCCTCATCCGGCCAGCCCTTACCTACCCTATGCAGGATTTGAGCTGTCAGTGGGTCTTTTGCGGTAGCTTTAGGGACGTCTGCTGCGGTTAGTGGCAGATTTGGCCATGTCTCGATCTGAAGAGTGGAGACGGTAGGAGTTGGGTTGCCTTCTTTGTTGGGCAGCAGGGAATGGCTCAAGGCGTCCACATGGGTGATGGTCTTTCCTGGGCGATGGATGAGTATGTAATTGTATGCAGCGAGGAATTCTGACCACCTCGTCATTCTTGGCGATAGGATGTTCGGGGTTGGTTTGTTCCCTGCCAGGATTCCTAGCAGAGGTTTGTGGTCAGTGATAAGAGAAAATGTCCTACAATATAGGTATTTGTGGAATCTCTTGATGCCTGCTATGATTGCAAGGGCTTCTCGGTTAAGTTGGCTGTAGTTCCTTTCAGATTTTGATAGCATTTTGGAATAGGAGGCAATTGGTGCTTCTCTGCCATCTGGTAGCTTGTGGCTCAGTATGGCACCGATTCCAAAAGGCGATGCATCATAGGTGATCGTCAGTGGCAGGGTGTTGCTGTATTGTATTGAAATGATGTTGGATGTTTATAAGTACTTAATGTTTTGGAATGCTGCTTGTTCTCGGTGGCCCCAATTCCAGACAGTTTTTTTATCTAATAGTTGATGTAATGGCTCTGCTATGGCTGCCTTTTGGGGCAGGAAGACAGTATAGAAGTTAATGAGACCTAAGAACACTTGTAAGTCTGCTTTGGGTGCATCTTTAATCGCCTTTATTTTCTTTTCAGTGGGGTGTATCCCTTGCTCATTTATAAGGTAGCCTAAGAATTCGACTTGATTGGTGGCTAGTTTACATTTTTCTATTTTAACCTTAAGCCCTGCTTCCCTGAATCTTCGCAAGACTTCTCTCAGTCTATTTTCTAATTGGTGTTTATTTTTTGCTGATACCAATACATCATCAAAATAGGGAACGACTCCTTTTATTCCATTTAGAAGGTGCTCCACGAGGCTTTAGTAATGCCTGGGACAACGCTAACACCAAATTGAAGTCTGTTACATTTGAATTCCCCTCTGTGCGTGACTATAGTCTGTGCCTCTGCAGTTTTGGGGTCAACTGTCAGCTGTTGATATGCCTGCATGAGATCAAGCTTCGCGAAAATTATTCCTACCCCAATTGAATACAACAGGTGTTGAACTACCGGAGCAGGGTATGCGCTTTGCTGGAGTGCATGATTTAGGGTGTCTTTATAGTCACCACAGATGCGCACTGACCCATCTGGTTTGACAGGAGTCACGATGGGAGTTTCCCACCTGGTATGGTCGATTGGCTCTAACACCCCTTGTGCTATGAGTTTTTTAATCTGCTCCTCTATTTTCGGTTTTAAGGCAAAAGGAACGCGTCTGGCTTTGAGCCTGATGGGAGCTTTCTTAGGGTCTAGGCTGAATGTTATTGGGGTCCCCTTGTACTTGCCTAGGGTCCTGTCGAATACATCCCAGAACTCTTCCAGCAGGCTCTCCTCCCAATTGGTCACAGCGACGCTGTTGATCCCGATCACTCCATTTCCCAGGGGAGCGAACCATTCGATTCCCAGCAGGCTAGGGCAATCACAGTCGATGATTGTCAGAGGAAGTACTTCAGCGTGGTTTTTGAATTCTATTAGGAAATATCCAAGACCCACTACCGGGATTCGGTTTCCCTGGTAATCTCTGAGTATTAGCTTTTGCTGTTCCAGTTCTCTTTGATTGGTGTCTGGTATCAGGTTTCTGATAGTGTTCCATGTTACCATTGACAGGTATGATCCGGAGTCTATTTCCATCTCACAGGGCTTTACTTCGATTTTCACATTTATTCAGACATTTTTTGCGTTTGCTGCCCTGGCATTTCCGATGATTATTGTTTGATGTGTTTCTTCTCTGTCGTTCATTTGCCGGTTTCTGTTCTCTCGGCTCCATCGGCTTCCGGCTTATCTCTCTCTGTTTCTGGGGGGAGGGTGGGGTGCTGCTGCATCTTTTTGGACTATAGCTCTTTTTGTTTCGGCAGACCCTTGCAATGTGCCCCCGTTTCTCACAAAATCTGCAAATGCCATCGAGGAATCTGCATTCAGAGCGGGGGTGATCCCCTCCATACCCAGCACAGTGAAATTCTCACCTCCTTCCTCTTTTTCCTGCCATTTTCTTTCTGACTGAAGCCTATGTATGTCTTCGTTGTCATCATCGGTGTCACTTGTGGAGTCGAGGTCTTCATGGTGGGCAGTCGCTGTGGGCTGTTTTTGGTTTCCTTCCACCTTCTTTTCTCGGGGTTGGTCCGGTGGTTCAGGCGTTCATCTGGCATATAGTGGCTGCAGATTTCTTGGCTACTTCAGTGGCGGTGGCTTCTGCGATGGCCTCAGCCACTGTGATATTTGGTCTGTTTAGCAGCTTACTTTGGAGTGTAGCGTCCTTCAATAGCAGGACCATATGGTCTCTCATGGCTTCGTCCATGTTCTGAAATTCACAGGCTCCTCCGATATTTCTTAGGGCTACTACAAAATCTCCAATGCTCTCGTCTTCTCGTTGGTCTCGCTGATAAAATTCATGCCTTTTGATCATATTGAAGACCACAGGCACGTAATGGGCTCGTAGAATTCGGTTTAATTCTGGCCATGCCATCTGTTTTACATCCCGCGGTTTGGCTAATGCCTTGGCCATTTTGAAAATGCAGGGTCACAATGGGTGAGGAATACAGCTCTCTTCCTCTGGTCAATTATTTCTTGTAGCTCGTTGCTTTCTAAGAACATCAGAAAGTGGTCAGTGTATGACTCCCAATCTTCTTTGGCTGGGTTGAACGGTGTGGGCGGTGCATTGTTACCGGCCATCTTGTTTGTTCGGTTCTGGTTGCCATGTGCTTTGGTCTCGCTCTTCTAGGACGATCCCACCTTCGTCGCGAGTGTTCCGTTCAGATAATAAGGCACATGAGACTGGTATTCCAACACAGCTCTTTATTTTCAAGTGACTTGTAGCGGAACATTTGCCGAAGACACAGCAGCCCCTCTTATAGTGGTTGCTCACGGCTTGCAACCAATGACAGCTCTTTAAGAATTCCCGCCATCAGGCGGGTCAATCAATATGGTGCTTAATTAACCAATCCAAGAGCAGCCTGTTCGGCCAATCAGTTTTAGTTATTTGGAGTCTTCTAATTTCCATATACAACAATGATAGCCCCTTAATAGATTGGAATCATTTCCAATATCTCAGAATCTGTGCTACCTTTCTGGACCTCTAAACTACTTAACTATAACATCTCTGCATTATCTGGATAAAAATGTAGGGATTTTTGTCCTTATCCACTGCATTGCTGCCTCCAGGAAACCGCCAAGCACCTGATTCATTTGGAAAACAGAAATATAAATAAAGATGACACCGTATTCCAAACTTCTAAATAGTGATTCTCTGCAGCTTCATGTAGACGCTGAGAGGAGAGAAGAAAAGTAATATAGAGCCCCGTGGGATCCTTTAACATACTCATTATCAGGATGAACAAAAAACACCAACTGTTACTCTTTGGTGACAGATGGTTATTAGATGCTGGACTAGTAGTGGGAAAATTCAAGTTCTAGTCCTGAATGGAAGTCTGGATGACCTTGACATAATCACTTTCTCTCATTCCTAAGGAAAAATGCAATGGCGAACTAATTCTAAAAATATTGCCAAGAAAGCAACTTATGCATCCTGGAATCAGGCCTGACTTAAACACACAGGGACACAGTGTTTGTGTACACACCACAACACACACACACACCAGCCTCGAATTTGAAAACAGGAACTGTGAGACACACATCCATACAGAAGCCTGATGATTGCAGATGAGATTCTGCTGAAACGTTGCTACAACTTTAACAGAACTACAATGACGTGGGATAATACCCAAAGGAAGCTGAACAGCACACATGTAAGTACCCGCGAAAGCCTAAAATATATACATACATACATACATACATACATACATACATACATATATATATATATGTGTGTGTGTGGATCTTTGGTTATTTGGGTTTTCTCCCGTGTAGAATTGGAAGTATCTAGGCAAAGTTTCGATGAAGTCTCATTCATCATCTTCAGGCTTGTTTCTTCAGCTCTGTGCTTCTCAGAGTAATGTGAGCTTGCAGCTGCTTCTTCCTTTTAACTGCTAGTGGGGGTGTGACTTGATTGGTTGGGGGTTTGGCTGTGTTCTGATTGGTAGGTGGGTTAGCTGTGTTCTGATTGGCTGGGGGTGTGTTCTGTTTAGGTGGGGGCTTGGTTGTGCTCAGGTTAGTCTTAGTTGCTAGGGGATTTGAGCTGGTGAGCTGTGGTCCTGTTGTCTGGCTTTGTGTTCGTGGTCGTGCCACATCTTCATGGTGGGTGTGAGTCTTTTTTCTACGTGGAAATGTGGTGGTAGCATCTTGTGTGGCACTTGTGGGTATGGGTCTGGTGTCATTCTTCTTGTTAGGTACTCGTTTATTAACGAGGGCAGGTTTCCAAATAGTTGGTAGGCGGGAGGTATCAAATCGTTTATTCATGCTGTGTGGGCGTTTTTCTATCTCTATGGCTTCTCTGATTATTCTGTTGTTGAAGTGTTTGGTTTTGGCGATAGTTCTGTTATTTTTAAAGTCAATTTCATGTCCTGTGGCTTTCAGGTGTTGGACCAGGGAAGAGGTCATTTCTTTTTTTTTGACTGAGTTCTTGTGTTCTTCAATGCGTGCACTAATTCTTCTGTTAGTTTGTCCTATGTATGTGGTGGGGCAGGCAGTGCAAGGGATTTCGTATACTCCTTGGTTTTCTAACTCGATTTTGTCTTTAGGGTTTCTTAGGATGGTGGATATTTTTCTGTTTGTGCAGAATGCTGTTTTAATGTTGTGTTTTTGGAGGATCTTGCTGATTTTGTCTGTAGTGCCTTTTATATATGGGAGGAGGGCTTTGCCATTCTCTTGTTCTCTGTCTTGGCTTTTGGTTGGGGTTTCTTTTTGGATTAGGTGGGTAATCTTCTTTTTTGGGAATCCATTGGCTGCAAGTACATTAGTGAGAGTGTGTAGTTCGGTTTTTAAGTGTTGTTCATCGGCTAAGCATTTTGTTCTGGCTACGGAGTTGATCTTTGCTGGGTGGTGGTGTGAGAGTGCATGTAGATAGCGGTTTGTGTGTGTTTTCTTCTGGTAGATGGTGTGTCCTAGGGAGCCATTGGATTTTTTGTATACTAAGACATCTTGAAAGGGAAGTTGATTGTTGGCTTCTGTTTCCATGGTGAATTGTATTTTGGGGTGTAGGCTGTTGAGGTGTGTGAGGAAGTTGTTCAGTTTTTCTTTCCCATGTGGCCAGATTATGAAGGTGTCATCTACGTATCTGAGCCAGAGTTTGGGTTTGTAATCATATTTTTCTAGAGCTTGTGTTTCAAAGTGCTCCATGTAGAGGTTTGCAATGACAGGTGAGAGGGGTGATCCCATGGGTGCTCCTTCTATTTGTTTGTATTTTTGTCCATTGTAGGTGAAGTATGTATTGGATAGGCAGTGGTTGTTAAGATCTAGGATGTACTTGGGGGGGTTGGATTTGTTTTGGATGGCTGTCAAGGCTTCTTTTATAGGCACTTGGGTGAAGAGGGATATGACATCAAAGCTCACTAGTAGGTCACTGGGTTGTAAGTTTTGTTTCTTTATGATCTCGGTGAACTAGAATGTGTTCCTTATATGTGAGTTGATGGATTCTGCATAGGTCTGTAATTGTTTGGCGAGAAATTTGGCTAAGTTTTGTAGAGGTGAGCCTATGGAGCTGACTATTGGTCGTAGTGGGGTTCCTTCTTTGTGTATCTTGGGGAGACCATAAAGCTTAGGGCATCTGGATGATTTTTCTCTGGGTATGATTCTTTGCTGGATTTCTTCGCTGATGGGGGAGGCTTTTATTTTGGATCTGGTGGTTTTTTCTAGGTAGGTGGTGGGGTCAGTGTTTAGGGGTTTGTATGTGGGGTCTTGGAGTAGGTTGGTTAATTTGGTTTGGTAGTCAGATGTATTCATAATCACTGTAGCATTGCCCTTGTCTGCTGGTAGGATTATTATGCTGGTGTCTTCTTTCAGGTTAAGTAGTGCAGTTGGTTCTTCTTTGGATAAGTTGCTTTTGGGTGGTTTGCTCGTGCAGAGGATGTTGGTGATTTCGAGTCTGATTCTCTTAGCATCATCAGGGTTAGTTTTGGTCAGGCTGGTTTCAACTCCGCATATGATGGTTTCTGTGGGGATGTGTTTGGGAGCAACAACAAAGTTGAATCCTTTCGAAAGGACATTGGTTTCGGCTTCAGTGAGG
>BLBF01014098.1:0-14853 GCA_015471245.1 Laticauda colubrina
ACACACACACACACACACACACACACACACATATACTGCACAATATTTTTCTTGTCCTATTTTTTTGTGGCAGCCATTTTCATGTATATATTTTCTTCATCCACAGCCATATTCACTTCATCATTCTACCACACTTTTCATTAATATAACCTCCTCATACTTCCATAGTTCTCTGTCCCAAGCAGCTACTGTATTCTCTTTGTTTATATCTGCTTTCCATTTATTCTAATTCTTTTTTCATACAGGCCATGCATTTTTACTTCCTAAAATCATTCTACTTGGACTGCAGTTCCTATCATAGTTTATCTTTTTTTGGTCACCCTTCCCAGTTAAACCAGACATGAAACATGACCAGAGAGCTAATTCTACTTTATGGTGAGGCTATAGTAACAGAATCTTGCAAGTCTAAAGGTACAAGTTCCCATGGTCTCTTTCAACCACCTTATCAGTTTGGGTGGGTCCTTCTTAAATTTCTTTCCCTGACCAATATAAGCCACTCTGACCCACCAGAGTAGGAAGGCGTACAATATTATGGGTCCCCTCTTCCAAAGAGATACAAGGACCTGACATTTTGGCAAAGGGACTGTGAAACCCAGAATGTGATGGAGCCCTTAATGTGGCTTATTTGATAGCCTGATTTTTGTCACCAGGAAAGTAAGGAAAATTTTAGCAAAGGGTTCCCTGCTCGGTTTCTGGGTGGGCGTGGACATGGTGGATGTGGCCTAGTCATCCTTCTGCACCATGGCAGAGGGGCATTTTTGCCCTCCACAGGCTCCAGAGGCTCTCTGGAAACCCGAAACAGGCCCATTTCCGGCCTTCCTGAACTTCTAGGAGGCCTGTTTTTCAGCTGCCTCATGTGTCCACACGCACCCTGCACTTACCTGCATCCAAAATAGGCTGTGTGGGGACTCCTGTGAGGGAAGGAGAGGGATGGGTGGGGCCAGCCAGTAGTGGGATTTGGGGGTTCTCCGAACTGCACAGAATCTTAGCTAGAGGCTCTCCCGAATCCCTGCAAACCCTCAGCAGGCCATCCCTGGAATTATTGTTTTGTATTGTTTTTTATATTAGGTTTTTATCTTTGTAAGCTGCCAAGAGTCATTAAGAGTGAGTTGGGTAGCCATATACTTTTCCTTAAACAAATAAATCAGGAATCTTCCTTTCCTTCTCTGATCATCCTTGGCAAAATCTCATTTTCTTGTCTTTCAAGGTCGTTTCCTAATAACATTACATTTTCTTTCCTAGCCACTGCTTCCAAAGATCCAATAGGAAAATAGGTGATTGTATAAATGGTTCAAATAAATACATACATTCCAAACCTCTTACTTTTGTTTCTGTCACCAATAGTTTCAAAGTTTAATATTGTGTCAAATCAATGATGCTTTTAGATTTGTATTCCTTCCACTGCCATGTGTATGCATGAATAGATGATGATTATGATGATAATATGCCATCAAGTCAGTGTTGTTGCTTAGCAACCACATAGATAGATGTTCTCCAGGATGATCTGTCTATAACTGGTCCTTCGGGTCTTCCAGCAGTGCACTCACCACAACTATGATTGAGTACATCCACCTTGCTGTGGCCATCCCCTTTTTCTCTTCCCTTTCACTTTTCCCAGCATTATAATCTCCAGAGATCTCTAGGTCTTTGCATAATGTGTTGAAAAAAAATGATAATCTAAGCCTGATTATTTCTGCTTTTAATGAGAATTTTAGTTTGATTTTGTTCTATGAAAGAAATGTGTTTTCTTGACAATCCATGCTATTCTCAGGAGCCTTCTTTAATGTGAAAGTTCAAAAATATCAGCATTTTTTCTATGGAACCTTTGATTCCATAGAGTATCACAGAGAAAACTATTCCAAACTTGATTCTAATTTTTGCAAGTACAGTCATGTCAAGGCATTAGCAATAGCACTTAGATTTATATACCACTTCACAGTGCTTTACAGCCCTCTCTAAGCAGTTTAAGGTGTCAGCATATTGCCCCCAACAATCTGGGTCCTCATTTTACCAACCTCAGCAGAACGGAAGGCTGAGTTATGCTTGAGCTGCTCAGAATGGTACTCCTGGAGTGAGCAGTGAATTAATATGTTTGCCATGGCTTTTATTGCTACTTCATCAAGTACTAGTCTGTGTCACGTTCCCCATTCCCTGTAGTTTTGGAGGATGGCAGTATTATTTTACTCGCATGTGAAATTAAGGTTCAAGTTGTTATGGTTTGCACACTCTCTTAAGTTTTCTTCCTTTAATATTAATATGTATTCTGACTTCTTCCAATTTGTTGACTTATGTCTTATTTTGTTATAATAGGTTGCTTGGAACCTTTACCTATTCCTCTTCTTAATAAGAAAATAATAACAAAATAACAGAGTTGGAAGGGATCGTAGAGGTCTTCTAGTCCAACCCCCATCTCAAGCAGGAGACCCTATATTGTTTCAGGCAAATGGCTGTCCAATCTCTTCTTAAAATCCTCCTGTGTTAGACCTCCTACAATCTTTGGAGTGAACTTCTGTTTCTTGCCATATTTTTGCAGATAGTTCATAAATTCCTGTAGTTGTCTGACTTGCTAATGACTCGACCAATGATCTCACTTTTTCTTCTAATATTAAGATTCTTATCAGCGGGGAATATTTTTGATACATTGAAACAATTTGTTTGTAAAAATTAACCTTTTTTCTAAGCTAGTACTAAAGCCCATGTCACACAGCACCAACAGATGGAAAGAGGATGTAAAATGGAGAGAAACACTTGCCGTCCGTTGGTTAACACGATGCTTCCGTTCTGTACTCACTGCACCCCTTTTTCATACTCTCTATCTGTCCAGTATCTGTCTACTGACATTTCATCCACTAAAAAAGTTTTGAGCTGCACAAAACTTGTAGAGTGGAAAAAGTATCCAACATGTTCGTTCTACATCGGCTACGCATACGGGGAACATCCGTGATACATCCGTCGTCATCCGTTATGCATCCGCTATATCCGCTAGGCATCCGCTGCGCATCTGTGCAACTCGCATCCGCTCCAGCGAAAAACGGACACAGGGAGGAAGCGAAACAGATGCGGAATGGACACGCAGCGTTAGTAGCACAGACGTAGAAAGGATGAAAGCAGATGCAGCTCGCATACAAAGCATTAAAACAGAAAAAACGTTCATATAGGGGACGTATCTTGGATATTTAGGATGTCTGCAGGATGCCTAGAGGATACAAAAGGACACAAAGTGGAAAACCAATATTTCCTATAAAAAGGGAGAGAAATCACCTGGATCTCACTTTCAGTCCAGCAGCCCTGCAGTGCAGACCTCTTCAGCCTTCATCTTGCTCTTGCTCTTCCACAGCATCCAGTCATCTCCACCATGGATCATCAAACACTCCTTTTGGTAGCCGCCATCATACCACAACAGTGTGAAGCCCTCTACAGGCTCTTTCACCTGTTCTACGGGAAGAAAAGGAGGTGTCCAAGAAGTGTCTGGGTCCGAAGATGGATCGCGAGAAGAACTGAGTACGGACTGTATAAGAAGCTGATGGTGGAGCTGAGGAACAAAGACCCTCGTGCATTCCAGAACTTCATGAGAATGCTGCCAGCCATGTTTGACGAACTTGTGGAGCGGCTGAGACCCAGGTTAACCAAGGCAAACACCAACTTCCGGCCCAGCCTGGACCCTGGGCTCAAGGTGGCACTGACTGTGTGCCACCCGGGCTCCAGGACCACGTACAGGAGCATGCAGTATGCCTGGAGGGTGCCACACAACACCATCAGCATTGTGGTCAGAGAAGTGGTGCAGGCCATCATCAAAGAATACCTGGAGGAACTCCTCCAGTGCCCCTCCACTGAAGAAGGCTGGAAGAAAGCTGCAGAGCAGTGGTATCAGAAGTGGAACTTCCCCCACACCGTTGGAGCCATAGATGGGAAGCACGTGGCCTGCAAAGCTCCAGACAACTCAGGGTCCACTTATCACAACTACAAGGGCTTCTTCAGCATCATCCTCTTCACCATGGTCAATGCTGACTACAAGTTCATGTACATCGATGCTTCAGGCAACGGGTCATCTTCAGATGGCCCAGGTATACAATGCCAGTGACCTCAAGGAGGGGCTGGAATGCAACCTCATCATGGGCTTCCCAGATCCAGACCCACTGCCCAATGACACACAAGATGTGCCCTACTTCATCGTGGGGGATGACGCCTTCTCCCTCAGAACCTACCTCATGAAGCCCTACATTTCCAGATGCCTCACCTGTGAAGAGAGGATCTTCAACTACAGGCTGTCCAGGGCAAGATGGGTGGTGGAGAACGCCTTGGCATCCTGGCCAACAGGTTCCAGGTACATCTCACCACCATGCAGCATCGCCCAGAGACCATGAGCAACATTGTGAAAGCTTGCTGCATCCTGCACAATCTCATGCGTACCCGCTACCCAGTGTTGCAGAATAGGCTTGTGGACCGCCAACAAGGGAATGGGGACATGGAGCCTGGCGAATGGAGGCAAGGGTGAAATCTGATGGACACTGAGGATGTGCAAGGCCCCAACAGAGCTTCACGTGATGGGAAGAAGCAGAGCAACCTCCTGAAACACTGGTGCAACTCCCCAGCTGGAGCAGTGGAGTGGCAAGACAGGATGGTAGATGCTTAATGGATGCTTCCTTCAGGCTGTCTCATCACACTGATGAGATTGTGCCATGTATGTTGAGTGGCCCTACAATGAACAGGGCATTTAATAAAGAGTTGTGTTTATGTTGAAATGTGTTGATGAATGATTAAATTGTTATTGATAATAAAGGGCCATAGGTGTGGCACCTGTGAGGGTGGACCATACAGTCCCACTATGCTTGCACTAGAGGTTTATCTATCCCACAGCTATTACCCATCCCACAGGTATCCCTGCCCATCTCACTGCTATCCTAATCCATCCAACAGCTATTACCCATCCCACAGGTATCACTGCCCATCCCACTGCTATCCTTACCCATCCCACAAGCATTCAAAGGCTTAAAACATTTCTAAAAGTTTACACCAAGACTTTATTGACTAAAAGAACTGAACAAAGTGTGTGAAGCAAAGATAAACTTTATTAATAATAAACTATAAAAGCAAAATGACCCAAGTAAAGTGTCCCAAGCAAAGATAAAGTCAACAGGTAGCAAACCAGTCTCTGGCACTCTTCTCAGTCACTCTGAGGCGTGCCCATCATCTCAGGGGTGAAGGGTCCAGGTGCTGTGGAGTGCTGGTCTGGGGCACCATTGGGGTGCCTGGCCCCGAGAGGACAACAGGGGATGGTGTGTGGAGGAAGCTCTCAGAGAGCTGGCTCAGTCCCGTGATGTTGAGATCCCCTTCCTCCATGACATGGGCTGTCAGTCCCAAGACTGATGACAGATGTTCTGAGGCCGGGCTTGGCTGTGGGGTGGAGAAAGGAGGAGTGTAGTGGGGCTGTCTGGTCTGCAGCTGAGCGAGGTGAGGCGTGGGTGGCATCTGGCGTGGGTGGCATTTGTGGCATGGGTGGCATCTGTGGCGTGGGTGGCATCTGTGGCGTTGGTGGCATCTGTGGCGTTGGTGGCATTGGTGGCATCGGTGGCGTTCAATGTATCTGTGCCTGGACTGGGAAGGGCTGCCTGTGCTGCTGGAACTCCTGGTAGCCGTTGCCTTGGTAGGTGAGGGCCTGTGGAAAGCCTTGGAAGGGCTGTGACATCACCTGGGGTGGAGGAGCAGACCTGGACTGGGTTGGAGCAGGTTCAGCTGGGCCTGGAGGGTTGTGCAGAAGACCTGTGATCCTCTACTTTATCACCTGGTACTGTGATTCGGACATGTCCATTTGGGTCCGGTTGATGTAGGTGAGGAAGGCTTGCGGTTTGAGGATGGTATGTTGGTGTGTACCAGCTGAGAGAGGAGATCTACGCTGCTTTTGATGGTGTCCCTGATCTCCAGCAGGACAGTGTGGCTCTGTCCCTCTGGTCTGGCTCTCTGCCTGCTTTCTGTGTAGGTGGAACTGGGTGTGGGTGTGGGTTGGTCTCTGGTGGCAGTGCCCTCTCCTTGCTCCCACTGCATCAGGGGGTCCTCCACACACTCCACCACGGGGAGTGCAGCTGTCGGGGGGGTCTCCATCGTGGGACGCTCCACAGATACCTGCCTGGACACAGGAGCTGACTCTTGGCCAGAAGAGGACTGGCTCTCTGTGGGCTGCCTGAGAGAGAGGGTAGACAGAGGGGCTGCTCCTCAGTGGTGGATCTCACCCTCCAAGAAGCTGCACTTGGCCATCACATAGGTCTCCCGGTCGGTGAGCTTGACCGCGGCCTGACCAGACCTCTTCAGGTGCAGCTTCCCGTACCAGGTGTGCATGTGCTTCCACCACCCGAGGAGGACCTCCAAAGTGTAGCCCAGGCTCTCTGCCTTCTCTCTCCAAGCTGCCTGCTTCCTCTTGATGTCTCGATAGAGCCTGTGTCCCTTCCACCATAGGTATTTGTTCTCCCTCAGCCATTCCAGCACCTTATCCTCATGTTCCTCTTCGATGGAGTATTGCCTCCTCTCCCTATCTCACGTATGCCTCTTCCTCCCTCTGGCAGGGCCTTCTGGGCCCTCATCAGAGGGGCTTTGAGGTTCTAGGGGCTGCTCCACCACACCATCACCAGCAGCAGCAGCAACAGCAGCAGCAAAAGCAGGACCAGCAGGACCAGCAGGACCAGCAGCACCAGCAGCACCAGCAACACCAGCAGCACCAGGAGCACCAGCAGCACCAGGAGCACCAGCAGGACCAGGATCAGCAGCAGCAAAGTAAACACCAGCAGCACCAGGAGCAGGACCAGCAGGACCAGCAGGACCAGGAGCACCAGCAGGACCAGCAGCACCAGCAGAGTAAGCACCAGCAGAAGCACCAGCATCAGGAGCAGCGCCAGCAGAGTAAGCACCAGGAGCAGCACCAGCAGAGTAAGCACCAGCACAAGCCCCAGCACCAGGAGCAGCACCAGCAGAAGCCCCAGCACCAGCAGAGTCAGCCCGAGCAGCAGAAGCCCCAGCAGAAGCAGAGTCAGGGCCAGGGGGTGGGATGGTGGCCTTGTCCTTCTTGCCAGGGCTGGCAGAAGATGGCACAGGCTTCCTCTTCTTCCCCATGGTTGTTGGCTGGAGATGTGTCTGGCAGCAGGTCTTTCTTCTGAATGGTGACCTGCTTGCGAACTGCATCCTTTTATATCCGTGGGGCTGACACAATGCATCCTCCCCGCATGCGCAGTGAATGCTTTGCCTCTGCTAGGCATCCGCTAGGCATCCGCTAGGCATCTGCTAGGCTTCCATGATGCATCCGCTGTATCTGCTCAGCATCTGCTCTGCATCTGCTCTGCATCTGCTCTTTCCGCTGCATGTCCGCTTCGCTGTGTTCCCCCGGAAGCTCTGTGGATGTGCCATCTGCTTCCATCCACTTCCATCCACTAGGCTTCCATGGAGCATCTGCTTTACATCCTCGCTACAATCTCCCCACGTCCGTTTCTTTCCGTTGTTGTCCGCTCTGTTTATGCAAATTTGGGGCACTTTTGAGAGCAGATAACAGCAGATGGAAAATTTTCTTGTCCGCTGTGTCCTTTTTACATACTTTTTGCATCCGTCAGCCTATGTGACAGGCCCCTAATCTATCTTCATGCTTTCTTTCTTGAGTCTCCAAATGGCCCAGTCACTTTTCCTGCCTTTTTTTTAAATCTTGTTTCCAACCACTCATTCATGTTACACAGTAGAATAATTATTTTCCTTTGGATTGGATTCATTGAGAATATTGCACATTTTTTAATTAAGATGCATCTGGGTCCCCGTTTTACCCATCTCAGAAGGATGGAAGGCTGAGTCAACTTTGAGCCTGGTGAGATTTGAACTGCCAAATTGTAGGCAGTCACAGGCAGCAGAACTAACCTGCACAACTGCACTTTAACCACTGCACTACCATGGCTCATCATCATATTTTCTGACATATATTTTAGCCTTTTCATCTATTATTAAGTCTGCACCAAGCCTTCTCTGCATGTATTCTATTCCACAAAATCAGATTACATTCACTCAGGTTTTTTACACTTCTCCTATTTCTCTGGGCTTCACAGTCATACAATGTCTATTTTTCTGTGTTTTATTTCACTCACAACAACTAGAAAGACCCATAGATACTGACTTCTACTACCCATAATGGTGTTATCTCAGCTGATAGATAACCTATATTCTAAGTTGTTAATTTTAGTTGCATCTATGCTACATATTGCATTCCTACTGCTAATAAGGACAATCTCAGTAACTTTTGCACATTGTGACTAGTAGAAGAATGACAACTCAGTTTTGCTCCATAAATTTTACAATGTTCTATTTACTAATCTCCCTCTAGAACCTTTAGTTTTATTTTATTTATTCACATATGCAAATACCATTCCTTCAGCATGTTGTCTTTACTTCTAATATTCCAATCCAAGTACTAATGAAGCCTAACCTAGCATAATCCACAAGCCCAAGCAAAATTGAACAGATGCTGTCACCTGAAAAAAGGAATCATACTTTAATAGAAAAATAAATATCAAATAAAATCCCCAAATATAGTTTTGAGTTGGGATAATTTTATGAACCAAACATAAAAATCAATAATGTAAATAATTATCTTTCCAATCTCCAACTGTATTCCTAGCTCTCAATGATGGCCATAAATGTATTTACCTTTTCCAGGAAGATTGTGATCAATTGAGGTTGTCAATAGATAAATTATAGTGGGAAAAAAATGAAAATCAAGGGTGAAAAAAAATTGCCCATCTTTGTTATCTTCGAATAAGGCTTCCTTTTGTCATGTTCATTTCATTAAAAAATGTTATATGCCAAGCTTTTGCAAGCTAGAAGAGAAAAAAGTATTGTTATTTCCATCAACAAAGAACTGGGTTAAAAATACTAGTCACAGTGTGCCAAAAACATAAAAGAAGAAAAAAAATATTTTTCTCCCATTAATGTCCTGTACATTTTATATAATCTTCATTATGACTGACTTGTTTCCTATCATTATCATTAAAGATAGGAGAATATAAATTGTTTTTGACAATAATCTAGTTCTTTCATTTCTCCTTTCCTTTCCCTTCCTTTCCTTT
The DNA here is from genome assembly GCA_015471245.1 of Laticauda colubrina. NCBI lineage: Eukaryota > Metazoa > Chordata > Lepidosauria > Squamata > Elapidae > Laticauda > Laticauda colubrina. The sequence continues at coordinate 9,090 of BLBF01014098.1, forward strand.
CCTTTCCTTCTTTCCTTCTTTCATTGTGCTTAGTAACTGCTTTTACTGTGAGTTCAACTATCATGTTATTTGGGCCCTGACTTTCTTGCTAAATAAACTTTTAAGCATAAAGTTTAGTGGTCATCTAAAAGAGTGCTTTTCTTTCAACAATCAAAGGGATTTTTTTTTCCTTCTTTGGCTGCTCAGAAATGGAAGGTTCAAAGTATATAACTGACATATTTGAACAAACAATATATAAGAGTCACAAAATGAGATACAATTGATTTTATAATACTGATGCTTACCAGAACCTTCCCCAAACTGTTATAGACTACAGCAGTCATAATTTTCAGCCACTGAGAACTGTTTAAATACTATCCCACACTTATGAATATTATTTCAATGCCATTCACTTCATTAATGTGAGAGAAAACATGCTTTTAACAGCTTTCAGAGTATGTGGCAACCTCCAGAAGCACTTCTTGTGTTATTCGAAAGAATAGTTCAGAAAATCCATCTCCCCTTCACAGAGGGAAACTCCAATTACTAGATTTTACTCATTATTTTACAATCAATGGTTTATATTCTTTCCTTAAAGAAGAAATTTCCTCAGACTACATTGGCACATCAAATGTTGGAATTTACTCAAAAGGGTGTGCATAACTGGGTCTTAGTTATTACGATGGATAGTCATTGCAGTTCTGTCCCCTCCAATTGTTTGTCTTAGACAGCCACATGAGTCATGCCCACACCCATTTTAGCGAAGAGGGGGAAAGTCCCGATACATCACGTGATGATACTGGGATGACACAACTTTTATTAGAGGCTTGGAATTTTCATCCATACATACAGCCAATTTGCTTTGACCAAATTCTTGTAGAGAGCATTAGCATACAATAAAACTATATTCAATTGAACTGCCTGGATTCCTGATTTCCTGCGCTTGATGGTGGGGGACATCTGGTTTTTATTGGGAATCTTATGCCATAGAGCAGGTGCTGCTACAGAGAAGGTAAATCTCATCATAGGTTTAATCAAAAGAACTCAGAGTGTGCCAACTCTGCAAGATTGAACCAGCCAGGCTGATACTTTGGGATGCAGAAGGCTTCTCAAACAAGCAAACTTTCTGGCATGTATGGCTTTAAAGGTGATGACTAATATCTTGAACCACACGCAGAACATAGTTTGTCAGTGGAACAGTTACAGGAAGAGTTAGAAGTTTTCCTTAATTTTCAAGAGGAGGCTAGAGAATAATGGATTCTTTAATCATGGCTCCTGCATGGATTTGGAGATTCAAGTCAATAGCTGCATCCAATTCTATGGTTCTAATCAGCTTATGGTATAATACATTAACAGAAGAAAGATGCTTGTTTCCAGCCTGATCTTGTTCCCTGTGAAAGCAAATTAGTGTCAGAGCAATGCAGGTGGAATTGTAGCTGACTTGGTGACATAGCAGGTTATAAAATATAACCACTGGGGTTGTTTGCTGTTTTACTTCTGCAGCATCTAAAGTAGATGTATCTGATTTTTAACATTGCAGGGTTATTCATTATGTAAAAGAAGTTCACCTTTCACGCCATCTCATTTAATTGATAATACTGGCACCACCCTGGGAATACAAACATGAAAATACTTCTAATAAATTGATTCTTGTTGAAGCCTTTTACAGTAAATTCTGCTGTGGCCACAACAAATCTTTAGAGCCCATCACAGAAGGCATGATTCTTGCAGCCCAAGAACAAGCCATCAGAACGAATGCAATCAAAGGCAGAATAGAAAAATCTGCTGATGACACCAAATGCAGACTCTGCAAAGAAGCGGATGAAACCATTGATCGCATACTGAACTGTTGTAAGACAATCACTCAGACTGACTACAAACAACATCACAACACAGTCATTCAGATGGTCCACTGGAATTTGTGTCACAACTACCATTTGCCTGTAGCAAAGAACTGGTGAGATCATAAACCTGAAAAAGTGGTTTAAAATGAGCATGCAAAACTACTGTGGGACTTCTGAATACAGACTGACAAAGTTTTGGAACACAGCAACACCTCAGACATCATAATTGTGGAGAAGAAAAAATCCGCAATACTGGATCGTCAACATTGCCATACCTGGTGACAGCAGAATCGATGAGAAACAATTTGAAAAAATCTTCAGATATCAGGACTTGAGAATCGAACTGCAGAGACTCTGGAATAAACCAGTGCAGGTGGTACCAGTGGTACCCAGCACACCGGGTGCCGTGCCTAAAGACTTAGGCAAGCACTTAAAAACTATAGGCGCTGACAAGATCACCATTGGTCAGCTGCAGAAGGCCACCTTCTGGGATCTGCTCACATAATCCGCCAATACGTCACGCAGTGCTAAACGCCTGGGAAGTGTTTGACTTGTGATTTGTGATATGAAATCCAGCTTGTTTGTTGTATATAATAATAATAATAACAACAACAACAACAACAACAACAGAATTTCCCTTCATGATAAACATTTTCCACACGGGTGGTGCCAGAAGTGAACTCCCAACCCTAGAAGCTGTGTGTATCCTTGTAAAAATATTTTCAGAATTGAACTAAAGCTGCATCTCTCCATTATAGCAGGAGCAGGTTTAAAAAAATTGCCTTTCAAAAAGGAGGTTGACGGAGAGCTGTCTTTTCATCCCTCTTTAAATCTCAATGGATGTGGTAGGTTTTTAAAATATGTCAATTCACTAATACATAAAGTAGGAGAAATGGCAAAAATATTTAAAATTACTATTATAATTTTAATTGACATCATAAATATAATATGGATGTAACACAATGTAGATTTGGACCCAGACAGGTGCCATTGGATATTCACAGATGTGTGTGAATATTTCATTAATGAAATATGGAATATATTAACATCAGTGTTATTAATTCTGGAACTAATTAATTATAACCTAATTTAGTATTTATACAACCGATATTATTTTTAATATCTAACACAGTCAGCTGTATTCCAGATGGTACAGCTATGTTAAGGAATTATCTTTTCTTTGCTTCTCCTTTCCTTGGGGGGGGGGGGGGTTCTTGACTCTTGAGTTGTTTGCTTTTCTGTTCAGGCTGTTATGTCCTAACATTTTTTGCTGATATTTCTACATCATGCAAAAAACTTGCAGTGTTAACTAGTTGCTCAGTAACAGACAGGCTATGATCTGGTGAGAAATGACACTCAACAAAGAAGTTCAGGCACTGCACAAAGCTAGGATATGCTTATTTGAATTGCAATTATCATGTTATTTTGAATTGCAATTATTTTGTTATATGAATCTAGCCATTCTGCCTATCAGGTTTTTTTCGGACTAAATAGCGGCTCTGTCTTCTCAGATTAGAGCTACCATAATCTATATGATCACTGGATGGCAATAAAGCAAAATAGACAAATCTAATCCTTTGCTGCCATCTAGCTGTGAACCTGAGATTTGCAATCTCAGATATGATAGCCCTCACTGACAAGTACATACAGACACCAGTGCTGGAGAGCAATTGGTAAATTGAACAGGAATTAGCCTAGATCATGTCTAGTGTCCAGACTAGAAAGTAGAATGTAAACAGCTATAATGGTATCTTTTCTTTTCAAAAATAGAGAATTTAAAAAATGAAATATAAAGCATCATTAGAACTATACAATTAGAAAAGACATTGGAGGTCATCTAGCCAATGCCCTGCTCAATGCACACTCAGCATCCCTGACAGATGACCATCCAGCCTCTGTTTGAGGATTGCTGCAAAGAACATTGTTGTGTAGTATCCTGTTCCACTGTTGCTGGCAGCTTGTACAATCAGGAAGATCCTCCATGCATCTAGTCTGAACCTCATTGGCAACAGTCTGCCCTCTGTAGAAATAAAAAGTGAACCTATTCCATCTTTGTGCTGACAACCCTTCAGATATGTGAAGAAAATTTTAAAGGTTGGGCTTCCGGTTTGGGTCTCTTCAGCAATAGACCGAAATCTGCAATTGTGCAAAGTTTCTGTGCTGGCCACTGGAGCCCCCTGATCCTTTGGATTCAGGGCTGAAGCCAGGGCTGAAGGTAGTGAAGAGGGGGGAGATTGCTAGCCAAGTGGAAGAGAGCGGCATCTCTCCTCCTTGGCTGATGTAAACTCCCTTCCCCAAAGGTGGTCAGAAATGGCCACCTCAAAGAAGAACCCAACTGGATAAGATTGTGCAGGAGGAAGACAAAGAGAAAAGCAGGACAGACTGGGGTAAACAACAGAGGACATCTAAGCAAGGTATCCTGAATCTGAAAGTACCTAGAAGGATACTTCTGAAAGAAGATAGGCGAAGGAGAGAGAAAAGGAGGTTAAAAACCTCTTTTTTTTACCTTTATATTGACAGTTACAAATGGTATGGAAAGAAACTTATATTAATCTATTTTGACACTAATAGGCAACCTTAAGCTGAAATCTAAGTGTCAAAAGGAGAATAAATGTTTTTTTTTTTCTTGATCATTTTAAAGCCCTAAAAAGGAGAAGAGTGGAGGCAAAAGGATGGAACTTGGAATAATGTAAAAATGGAATGCCACTTGGAAAAATAAAGAGGATTAACAGTGAAACTTTGAAAGGACTCCTGAGGATACATTGTAACTGAAATCTTCTTAAAAGATACAGTAACCCACAGAAAGGAAAAGTAAAGGAAAGAAACAAAAAGGAACAGTCTGGGATCATTTGGTGATTTTAAAAAAAAAGTTTTGGGCATTGGTTTTTTCTTTCTTTTCCTGTTTTTACTTAAAGTTAATCGGGTAGTTGTTCAAAAGTGTTTAAAATGCCATCACTCCTGGAGGAATTGAAGATGAGTCTTTAAAAACAGAAAGAAGATGCAGAAAGGGGAGGAAGATCCTTTGGCTTCATATTTGAATTTTTTGAAATGGAGATCCTGAACTAAGAAAAACAAAAGGAAAAGCTTCAAGAGCAAGAAGAAGGGCGGGACCACAAGATGTCATTTTCAATGATCAAATAATGCAAAGTATATAAGGGGAAAAGGGGGGGAAGGAGTTAAAAGTTTGAGATCAAAGGGAACAGCCAAAAAGAAAAATAGTCTGAAAAAGAAGTATAACAGCAAGGAGAGCAGAAAAGAAAACTACAGAAGGGAAAATTAGAGATAGAAGGGTATAAAAAAAGGGATGAGAAAAAGAGGGGGAAGATAGAAAGGGAAAGAATGAGGGACAAAAACAGGAAATAAAGAAAAAGGGGAAACGTACTGGGATTAAAGATATTTACTCAGCTAGAAAACACAGAGACAATGGCTGAATTAAGTTAAAAGTGAGAATTCTGCAAAGGTACAAGAGATAGTGTTGTGACAGTACAATACTATAATGAGTTAGAAATGAAATAAGTAAATAATCTCTGAGATAAAACTGTATTGTTATGTAATGGTATGTTTATTTATAATTAATGCAATAATAAAGAAGGGAGGGAAACATTGTAACTGTTTTTAAAGATTGATAAAATATTAAAAAGAAATGTGAAAGATTTATAAGGAAATTTATGTCAGTTACTAGAATGAATTTGAATAATTATTTTGCTTATTAATAGTAAATAATTCATAAGATAAAACTGTATGACTGTTCAATGGTATGCTTATTAACAGTTAAGTAATAATGAAGAAGGGATGGAAACATTTCAATTGTTCTCAAATACTGATAGATATTGAAAAGAAATGTGAAAGATTTACAAGGTTCATACCAGTATTAGAATGATTTTGAATAACTACTTTGTTTACTAATGTTTATATATATATATATATATATATATATATAT
>BLBF01014099.1:0-12466 GCA_015471245.1 Laticauda colubrina
GAAAATAGTTTATGAAGCAAACCACAATGCTGGATTCATACAACTTAAAGTGCAAAAATCACAGAAACCTCATTAAAAATTAACACTATAGATAAGTAAGATGACTATGCAAATATTTCACAGGATCCATGGTAAAGAAAATATATTCATATATGGAATACCATCCTTTAAACAAGCTTTCGAGTGTTGAGGCAGTAACCGTGGAGATCTCACTTACGGGTCTATGCTGATAACATATGCATTCTCTGTGTTCCTAATGTATGTGTGACATCAGAGTTCCATTATCACATCTGTCTTCTGATCATGCCAGCCAAAGCTAGGAGGGAAGTAGCCTTTGAAAAGAGGCTTCCAAAAATGGAGAAGTGCATATAAAGCCCTTCTTTATGTATTGTAAATGTAGCCATCATGTCTTCTTCCAGGCACAACAGTTTCTGAATCTACTTTTTTTTTTTTTTTTTGGGGGGGGGGGGTGTCTCTATATACAGGTAGTCCTCAACTTATGACCACAATTGACCCCAAAATTTATATTGTTAAGTGAAAAATTTGTTAACTGAGTTTTAACTTTTCTTGTCACATTTGTTAACGGAACCACTGCATTGTTAAATTAGCAAAAATGGTTGTTAAGTGAATTTGATTTCCCGATTGACTTTGCTTGTCAGGTTACAAAAGCTGATCACATGACCCCAGGACACTGCAATCATCATAAATGTGAATCAGTTGCCAAATATTCTGAATAGCAATTACGTGATCATAAGGATGCTGCAATGGTCATAAGTGTGGAAAAATCACTTTTTTCAGTGCCATTGTAACTCCAAGCGATCACTAAATGAACTGTTGTAAATCAACAATGAATTGTACATATGTATGAACATACTTCACATTTTTACAAGAAAGGAACATTAGATCTTTTCAACAAATTATATGTAAATGGGAGGATAGATTCATTGAGGTTCACAAACGAGATACATTTTGTATTAATTGTTTGCAAAGACATCCCAAATCAGATTACTAAATAATTTATCTAGATACAAAAAATCCCTTTTCTTACCATATTCAGAAAATTCATACAAAGAATCAGCAATTTCTATGTGCATGAAGATCAGGATTTATCAAAAGAATTTCACAACCCAGTCTAAAAGAATCACATTCGTCAAATGTTTTTAAGAGAGTTTAGTTGAACTGGACACCATCTATTCTAGCCTTCTTTAAAGATAGCCACAAAAATATCACCAGCAAAAACACATATAATGAGATATGACTTGGGTTCTTGACCTATCCTGATTCAAATCCAGAGGTGGGATTCTACCAGTTCACACCTATTCACTAGAACCGGTTGTTATCATTCTAAGCAGTTCGGATAACTGGTTGTTAGAAGAAATTACTGGCCTAATCCTGTAAGGAAGGCAGGAAGGAAACATTCTGGTGTTATTTACAGAAACTGCCTCTCTGTTAATTCTTATTACATTCTTGGCAGGACTAGACTTCCTGTCTCAGGAACATCTCTGGATATTTTTCCCCTCCTTTGCTGGTACTTTGTTTGTATGGAGTGACCATTCAAAGTTACAGTAGCACTGAAAAAAGTGACTTATGACCATTTTTCATACTTACGACTGTTGCAGCATCCCCACAGTCATGAGAGGCCAGGTGAGGAGATGCATGCCTCGATGTGGGTGATATTGAGTGGGCCACGCCCAGCCAATAACATGACCACCAAGCCATGTCCACTGGTCACATGTCCACCAAGCCACGCCCACCAACTAAGCCATGTCCACAGAACCCATTGTTAAAAAATTGAATCCTACCCCGCTTAAATTTGATCAACTATAACAGTTAATTCAAATCATATTATCAGAAAAAATCCCTGTATTTTTATGCACCTTTTATAAACCATTTCTGCTTGGCACATTTTCCCCCTGAAACACTCTCTTCTTTCTGGCTGGCCTTGTCAAGCTCTAGGATTCCATCAAAATACATGAAGAGTAATAAAAACATGTTGTGCCTTTCTATACAAACCCTGCAGATGCCCATAAGACAATAAAAAAATAAGAACTGGCCAGCTTCCTCCTTAATTAACACAGTTATGAATATTAAAAGAGAAGATAGGAATATTTTTGTCAAAATGAAAAAAGACTCTAACTCATGTTGCTCTTGAATTCTATTAGAATTCTAACAAGATTTCAATTTAGAATTACTTTACTGATAATCAAAAAACCTACTGCGACGATCTCATCTGTTATTTTAAACAGGATTTAGACAGCTATATGTGAATCAACTGCATAATAAATCAACTGCTAATCAATGTAAAAAAGAAAGTATTATGCATGCCATTATTTAGTTACCCATGGCCCTTGGTCATTGCCATGCTGATTCCTGCATGCTGGTTGTGAGATCATGAGATTTGAAGTTTAAAAAAAATGCGAAAAGGGCACCAGAATGGCAATTTCAGAATTAAATCCTAAAGTTTCATTTAAACTAACTAGAAAAACATAATGTTCACATTAAGCTAATATGGTTTATTGATTATGGCGCAGAATGTTGTATGATTCCAAGGAATTATTATTATTCAGCAAAATAGCATATTGAATTTTCCCACCCTGCATTCCAAGAAATATACTGAACAAGCTTTGTACATAGTTGTTGCAAGAATACGATGCTCAAACTATTAAAAAGAAGACATAGTTTCTTCTCCAGAAGAATGGTTAATTAAATTGGGGGAATACACCTCGAGACTTCCTATTTCAAAAGAAAATCTGACGTAGAATTTAACTCAATTGCTTTTGAAATATAATTCTACATACAAATTTGCCTTTCTCTTAATGCATTCAGTTCCTCAGACAGAAATTACTACAACTGTTAATCTTATTTTATCTTATACCATGCTGATTATTGCTGTTGATATCCATGTATTATTTAGGATTTTAGAATGACCTGTTGTTTTTAAAACTATATAGTTTTAAAAACTATATTTAGCTACTGCAAATATTGCAGATGTTCAAAATCTTAACCTAATTCTATGATACCCATAAATTCCATTTATTCACTGTTTATTTCCCTATTTTGAGGCTTCTTTGTTTTTTCTCCTTGAATGTCTTATTTTTCCTTTTATATAAAAAAGATTTAATAAAAATATAATAATAAAACAATCCAACTGCATAGAGCTAATTGTAAGATTAATTGTTCTATAAAATCATGTGCTTATTGTTGCCTGCTCTCCTTGGCTCAGAAGTCAGTGCTGCAAGACAACTGAATGGAAAAATAATAATATATACAACAGGCAATGTTTTTGCAGCATGAAGTAGCTCAAGAGTCAACCTTAGGTGTATAATAGTTAAAGAAGCAAACACACATTTTCATCCTTGACACTGTTACATCCCCACCGCCCATTTGAACTATCACCTAGGATGGAGACTAAGTTCCCGAGACCGAAGCAAAGAAATCAGCATGCTAGGTTTATACGTTAAAATTGCCTCTTCCTTTTATCTCTGTCTAATTTTACTGACATTATGCTTAAACAATTCTGGATTGTGTGAGGCTGCTGCATATTCTCATTGAATTTACAACTCTAATATTGCATCTCTATCTCTAACACACCAATACATGAATAGCCCCTCTGTGACAAACCCTGGTTTTTTTTTTCTTCTTCCAAGCAATGTTGCATTTTACCTTTTCTCAGATTCCTTTTTTCCTTTATGGCTGGATCGCCTTTTTCACCGCACATAGGTAAGTAGGCCCAGTCCCGCAGCAGGCAGCCCACCGCTGTGGAAAATCTTTCAGTGTCACCCAGCTAAAAGGCCTTCTGAGTTGACTGAGTTGAAAATTTGCCTCTGGGTGCATCACATGGCTGAGGCTGCTGCCTCCTGTTTTGTGAGCTATGTTGTTCTCCAGGAATTTCCTTTTCTGCCGCTGCCGTCTCTCCCCTGCTTCTCTGACTTTAATGGAAAGATCCATGTATTCCCTTGGACATCCATCATATAACTCCTCGTGTTATTCCATTTCAAAGATCTTTCTTTTTATTGCTCTGCTCCCCCTCACTGTTTTACTTGAGCTTATATGCATTTTTTTTAAAAAAAAAGTAAAATAAGATATCCTTATTTTTTAAAAGGCACGACAATGTAATAAATTAAGCTTCTTAAAGCACTGCTTTGACAAACATATCTAATTATAAATCATTTAATGATCTGGTGATATGGTTGAAAATGAAGTAAGAGAGGTCCCCATTGCATGCACTCTTTTGCATCAAGAGCTCTCATTCAAGGGAATAAACGAAGTCTGACCTGAAAAATGGGGATGCTGCTAAGTATCTTTTCTTTGATTTAACATCATTCAACATCATAAACTAATCCTACCAGAAGACTGACATGACGTAGAATAATAATTGCTATTTTCCAAGAAAAGCCACATCTCACAGCAAGTATTACTGTCCTGCAGTGAACCAGATTCACCTATAGACCCTGTGTGATCTGTCTTCCCGTCAGCATTCATAAGGAATCCTAGCTTCTAAGCTTTGTAAACGTTGTTTCTTATGATGATCAACTCAAGGAATAGAGATGCTTGTTCAAGATCCTGCAACCTTAAGTTTGAAAAATATTCCAGTATCACTAGCTATAAGAAGTCCTGAAATGACAGAAGTGTTCATTCACATCTAGGTGTACTTATGCTAAAATTATTAAGATTAAACCATGATGTGAGAAAGATCCTATCTTCTTCTTCCACATTCAGACATTACAGGATACTAGTGGACAAGTGCTGTATTTCATTTATTTTTATATTGTGTTTTAACTGTTTTGTGATTGTTCACCTCCAGAGTTAAGCCCATGTCACACTGAACCAACGGATGCAAAGAGGATGTAAAACGGACAAAAAACCTTGCCATCCGTTCGAAAACGTGATGTACTCACTGCCTCCGTTTGGCTTCCTCTCTATCCGTCCAGCATCCATTTATGGACGTTTCATCCGCTCCAAAAGTTTTGGGCTGCCCAAAACTTTTGCGCAGCCCAAAACTTTTGCGCAGAAAACGTATCCAGTTCGTCGGTTCTGCATTCTCTACGCATCCGCTAGGCACCTGTTACGCATCTGTTACGCATCCGCTATATCCGCTACGCATCCGCTACGCATCCGTGGAACTCCATCCACCTGGACGCAGGGAGGAAGCGGAACGGATGCAGAACGGATGCCTAGCGGATGCAGAACAGAAACAAAGCATTTAAAACGGAAAAAACGTTCGCAGAGGGACCTATCTCGGATATTAAGGATGTCTAGAGGATGCCTAGAGGATGCAAAGAGACACCTATACTGCCTATAAAAAGGGGGAGCAACTCACCTGCATCTCACTTTCAGAACAGCAGCCCAGTGGTGCAGACCTCTACAGCCTTCATCTGGCTCTTCCTCTTCCACAGCATCCAGTCATGTCCACCGTGGATTGTAACAAAGTCCTTTCGGCAGCCACCATCGTTCTGCAACAATGCAAAGCCATCTGCAGGCTCTGTGAACTCTACTGCGAGAAGAAAAGGAGCCACCCAAAAAGTCTGGATCCGAAGATGGTTCGCCAGAAGAGCAGAGGATGGACTGTACAACAAGCTAATGGTGGAGCTCAGGAATGAAGACACTCGGGCATTCCAGAACTTCATGAGGATGCCTCCAGCCATGTTTGACAAAGTTCTGCAGCGGCTGACACCCAGGTTGACCAAGGCAAACACCAGCTTCCAGCCCAGCCTGGAACCTGGGCTCAAGGTGGCACTCACTCTGCGCCACCTGGTCTCAGGGACCTCCTGCAGGAGCATGCAGTACAGCTGGAAGGTGCCATCCAACACCATCAGCATTGTGGTCAGAGAAGTGGTGCAGGCCATCATCGAAGAATACAAGGAAGAGCTCCTCCAGTACCCCTCCACTGAAGAAGGATGGAAGAAAGTTGCAGAGCAGTGGTATCAGAAGTGGAACTTCCCCCACACCGTTGGAGCCATAGATGGCAAGCACGTGGCCTGCAAAGCTCCAGCCAAGTCGGGGTCCACTTATGTCAACTACAAGGGCTTCTTCAGCATCATCCTCTTCGCCATGGTCGATGCTGACTACAAGTTCATGTACATCGATGCTTCAGGCAACGGCTCATCTTCAGATGCCCAGGTATACAAAGCCAGTCACCTCAAGGAGGAGCTGGAAGGCAACCTTATCGTGGGCTTCCCAGATCCAGAACCCCTGCCCAACGACACACAAGATGTGCCCTACTTCATCATGGGGGATGACGCCTTCTCCCTCACAACCTACCTCATGAAGGCCTACACCTCCAGACTCTTCACCCGTGAAGAGAGGATCTTCAACTACAGGCTGTCCAGGGCAAGGCGGGTGGTGGAGAACGCCTTTGGCATCCTGGCCAACAGGTTCCAAGTACTTCTCACCACCATGCAGCATTGCCCAGAGACCGTGAGGAGGATCATGGAAGCTTGCTGCATCCTGCACAATCTCATGCGCGCCCGCTACCCAGTCTTGCAGAACAGACTCGTGGACCTCCAGCAAGGCAATGGGGACATGGAGCCTGGGGAATGGAGGCAAGGGCGAAACCTGATCGACACTCAGGATGTGCAAGGCCCCAACAGAGCCTCACATGAAGCGAAGAAGCAGCGCAACCTCCTGAGACAATGGTGCAACTCCCCAGCTGGAGCAGTGGAGTGGCAAGACAGGATGGTAGATGCTTAATGGATGCTTCCTTCAGCCTGTCTCATCACACGGATGAGATTGGGCCATGTATGTTTGGTTGGCCTACAATGAACAGGGCGTTTAATAAAGAGTTGTGTTTATGTTGACATGTGTGGATAATTATTACATTATTATTGATAATAACGGGCCATAGGTGTGGCACCTGGGAGGGTGGACCATACAGTCCCACTATGCTTGCACTGGAGGTTTATGTATCCCACAGCAATTACCCATCCCAAAGGTATCCCTGCCCATCCCACTGCTATCTCAACCCATCCCACTGCTATCTTAACCCATCCCACAAGCATGCAAAGGCTTAAACCATTTCTAAAAGTTTCCAGCAAGCCTTTATTAAAAAAAAAGAAATGAAGCAAGTGTGTGAATCAAAACTAGACTTTATTAACAACAAGCTATAAAACAAAAATGATTCTCTGGCAGTCCTCTTGGTTGCTCAGTCTCAGGGCTGAAGGGTCCAGGTGCTGTGGAGGTGGCTGGTGCTGGAGTGCTTGTCATCAGCTCCTCCAGAAGCAGAAGCAGCAGAAGCCCCAGCCCCAGAAGAGTGAGCCCATGCTACAGAAGCCCCAGCAGAACCAGAGTGAGGGCCAGGGGGCGGGATGGTAGCCCTGTCCCTCTTGCAAGGGCTGGCAGCAGATGGCTGAGGCTTGCTGTGCTTCCGCATGGTTGTGGGGTTGCTGGCTGGCAGGGAGGCTGGCAGGAACCAAGGCTGGCAGGAAGGCTTGCAGGGAGGCAGGCAGCAAGGCTGGCAGGAAGGGTGGCAGGGAGGCAGGCACCAAGGCTGGCAGGCAGGCAGGCACCAAGGCTGGCAGGGAGGCAGGCACCAAGGCTGGCAGGAAGGCTGGCAGGCAGGCACCAAGGCTGGCAGGCAGACATGAACCAAGGCTGGCAGGCAGGCAGGCACCAAGATTGGCAGGAAGGCTGGCAGGAAGGCAGGCACCAAGGCTGGCAGGCAGACATGAACCAAGGCTGGCAAAAAGGCAGGCAGCAAGGCTGGCAGGCAGACATGAACCAAGGCTGGCAGGAAGGGTGGCAGCAAGGCTGGCAGGAAGGCTGGGAGGGAGGCTGGCAGCAAGGCTGGCAGCAAGGCTGGCAGCAAGGCTGGCAGGCAGACATGCAGGCAGGGCAGGCAAGACAGCCAATCCGTCTGGCAGCAGGTCTTTCCTCTGAATGGCAACCTGCTTCCGAGCTGCTTCCGTTATATCTGCGGGGCTGATGCAATGCATCCTCCCCGCATGCACAATTAACGCCAGGCATCCGCTAGGCTTCCCCTGTGCATCCGCTGTGCATCCGCTTCATCCGCTCGGTGTCCGTTCTGCATCTGCTGTATCCGTTCTGCATCCGCTTCGCTGAGACCCTCCGGAAGCCCTGCGGAAGTGCCATCCGCTCCCATCCGCTAGGCTTCTGTTCCGCATCCGCTTTGCATCTGCCCTGCGTCCTCCCCGCGTCCGTGTTATCCGCTCCGGTTATGCAAATTTTAGCCCCTTTTGAGAGCGGATAACAACATATGGAACATTTTGCTCGTCCGCTGTGTCCTTTTTGCATCCGTTGGCCAGTGTGACATGGGCTTTACTACTTGAGTCTAAAGATAGAAAAGAATGAAGAATGAAGTTGCGGGTGCTCCAACAATGGAGGCTTTTAAATTGGGATGGGACAATGATTTGTCTAAAATGGAGTAGGCTTGAGCTGGAGGGGATTGGACTAGATGACTTCCAAAGTCCCTTCCAACTCTGTTGTCTTAGTGAAGAATGTATAAACCCAAGGCTCACCATACTAATTGGTATGTAATAAATTATAGTATGACACACTAATCCATAGTTTTTAGCCCTTTGAGGTCCGCAAGAACAAGAAACAAAAACAGCAGAGATCTTTTTTTGAGAAACTTATGGAGTACATTTGAATCTCAATTTATATTAATAAAATGTAATTTTACTGGTAATCCTTGGCTTACAACAGCAATTAGGACCTTATAAGCCCACAATTTCCAACTTCTAGTTGACTTCTTCACTGACTAATGGAAACTGGCCAGGGAAGGTCAGAAAACTTGATAATGCAGGATGCTGCAATAGCTCGAATTGAAGGAATGGTTGTAAGTATCATTTGTTCAGTGCCATTGTAATTTTAAACAGACACGGAATGAATGGTCATAAGCCAAGGACTACCAATACAAAAATATTTGTGAAAACACAATAGGTAACAAAAGTACGTTAACATACACATTGTGCATTACAAATGCAGCTGATTAAAACAGAAATATCTAAATCAATTTTTATACACAGTACCTTACCAAGTTTTGCATATTAGATTGCCAAATGAAATTAAAAGCTGGAATTTTCCTAGAGATTGTTGACACAAAAGGTGACCTTCAAGGTATAATACATAAGCGTCCTAGAATTATGTGAGTCGCATTAATCTTCAGAACTGCTGGTCTACATCTGTCAAGTCATTCAAGAGAGTGTCAAATAATTACATGCTTGTCTAGTAATGGAAGTTGGCAGAAGAAGACAGAGGAGATCTATATCCCATATTTGTAAAGGTGAACTTCCTTTCCTATGAGCAATTCCGCAATTTGGCTCTGGGTGCATCACAAGCAAGAGCTGCTACTAAGGCCTACCTCATGGCGATTCATGTGGCGAAGTGCAAATACTTCTCCACACTAATTGCATCTGCAGATAATCTCCCAGCGACCCTCTTTAAGGTGAAAAGCTTCCTTCTGGGGAAGGAGGAGATTGAGATCTACCTATAGGAGTGCGCTGAGGAATTTGTGGATTTTCTGGAAGGAAAAATTGCTCAACTTTATTCCCAGTTTGATGGCGGAATGGTTGCTGGTCGAGTGGAAGCCGATGAGGTTCTTACCCTGTTATCTGGGGACAGTTTGACCCTGATGCTCTGGAGGAAGTGGACAGGATCCTAAGGAATATGTATGCAAGCACCTGTGTTTTAGACCCATGTTTCTCCTGCTTGTGAAAACTTCCCAGGAGATGATAGGCAGGTGGACTCTGGTGGTGATTAATGCTTCCTTACAGGAGGAGATGGTGCCCCAACACTTTAAGGAGGCTTTAGTCCACCCTCTTCTTAAAGCCCATGTCACACTGGCCAACGGATGCAAAAAGGACACAGCAGACAAGCAAAATGTTCCATCCGTTGTTATCTGCTTTCAAAAGGGGGAAAAATTTGCATAACCGGAGCGGATAACACGGACGCGGGAAGGACTCAGGGCGGATGCAAAGCGGATGCGGAACGGAAGCCCAGCGGATGGAAGCGGATGATAGCGGATGGCGAATCTGCTAGGCTTCCGGGGGGCCTCAGCAAAGCGGACGTGCAACGGAAAGAGCGGATGCCGAGCGGATGAAGCGGATGCACAGCAGATGCACAGCGGATGAAGCAGATGCAGAGCGGAAGCCTAACAGATGCACAGCGGAAGCGGAACGGATGCCGAGCGTTAATTGCGCATGCGGAGGGGATGCATTGCGTAAGCCCCCCGGATATAAAGGGAAGCAGCTCAGACGTGGCCAGCATTCCGAGGAAAGACCTGCTGCTGGACACTTCGAGTTCCTTGCCTGCCCTGCCTGCATGCCTGGCTGCCAGCCTTGCTGCCAGCCTGCCTTCCAGCCAGCCTTGGTGCTTGCCTGCCTGCCTGCCTGCCTGCCTGCCAGCCAACCTGCCAGGCTTCCTGCCTGCCTGCCAGGCTTCCTGCCAGCCTTCATGCTACCCTTGGTGCCTGCCAGCCTCCCTGCAAGCCAGCAACCCCATAACCATGGGGAGGAAGCGAAAGCCTCAGCAGCCTGCAACCATCCCTGGCAAGAGGGACAGGGCCAACCTCCTGCCCCCTGCCCCTGACTCTGCTTCTGCTGGGGCTTCTGCTGAAGCTGCTCCTGGCGGTGGTGCTTCTGCTCGTGCTTACTCTGCTGAAGCTGCTCCTCGTCCTGCTGGTCCTGCTCGTGCTCCTGGTCTTGCTCGTCCTGCTCGTCCTGCTCATGTTCCTGGTCCTGCTCGTGCTCCTGGACTTGCTGGCCCTGCTGGTGCTTACTCTACTGCTGCTGATCCTGGTCCTGCTGGTCCTGCTGCTGCTGATCCTGCTGTGCTGCCACTGCTGCTGCTGCTGATGATGATGATCCTGCTGCTGCTGCTGATGATGATGATTATGATCCTGCTGGTGAGGATGATGATGATGATGTTCCTGCTGGTGCTGCTGCTGCTGCTGGTGTGGAGGAGCAGCCCCTACTACCTGGGAGCCCCTCTGATGAGGGCCCATCTGGTCCTGCCAAAGGGAGGAAGAGGCGTATGCGGCAATGGGAGAGGAGGCAATACTATATTGAGGAGGCGCACGAGGATGAGGTGCTGGAGTGGCTGAGAGAGAACGACTATCTGTGGAGGAAGGGACACCGGCTGTACAAGGACACCAAGCGGAAGCAGGCTGCTTGGAGAGAGAGGGCGGAGAGTATGGGTTACACTTCGGAGGTGCTCCTCGGTTGGTGGAAGCACATACACACCTGGTACGGGAAGCTGCACCTGAAGAAATCTGGCCAGGCCACGGTTAAGCTGACAGAGAGACCTACGTCATGGCCAGGTGCAGCTTCCTGGAGGGTGAGATCCGCCACCGAGGAGCACCAGCAGCCCCTCTCACGACCCTCTCTCTCCGGCAGCCTGCTGAGAGCCAGTCCTCTTCCGGCCGAGAGTCAGTCCCTGTCTCCAGGCAGGTTTCTGTGGAGCGTGCCATGACGGAGAACCCGCGGACAGGTGTGGTAAGCGTGGTGGAGTGCGTGGAGGACTCCCTGGTGTGGTGGGAAAAAGGAGACATTGAGTCCACCACAGTCCTAGCTGCATCCACCACCACCCCAGCTCCGCCTCCGCAGAAAGGCAGAGAGCCAGACAACAGGAGGGGCAGAGACACACTGTCCTGCTGGAGATCAGGGACACCATCCACACCAGCATAGATCTCCTCTCTCAGCTGGTCCACAACGACTCCTCCTCCTCCAACTGCAAGCCCTTCCTCACCTATGTCAACCAGACCCTCAAGGAAATGGCGGATCCACAGTACCAGCTGGTGAAGGACCGGATCACCGAGCTGCTTCACAACCCTCCAGACCCAGAGGAACCTGCTCCCACCCAGTCCAGGTCTGCTCCTCCACCCCAGGTGATGTCCCTCCCATTCCAAGGCTTCCCTCAGGCTCTCACCTACCAGTGCTACGGCTACCAGGAGGTTCAGCAGCACAGGCAGCAGCCCTTCCCAGTCCAGGCACAGAGTCATCGGGCGACACCGTTGCCACCGGTTCCACTGATGCCACCGATGCCACCCATAACAATGATGCCACCGATGACAGCGAGGCCACCCTCGCCAATGATGCCACCCACGACAGTCCTCACCCAGCTGCAGAGCAGACAGCCCCACTACACTGCTCCTTCCTCCACCCCACAGCCAAGCCCGGCCTCAGTACATCTGTCATCAGTACTGGGGCTGACACCCCATGGCATAGAGGAAGGACCTCTCAGCATCACGGAACTGAGCCAGCTGTCCGACACCTTCCTCAACACACCATCCCCTGTTGTCCTCTCGGGGCCAGGCACTCCAGCACCACCCACCACCACAGCACCTGGACCCTTCACCCCTGAGACTGGGCACACCTCCGAGTGACCGATAAGAGTGCCAGAGACCGGGTAGCTGGCTACCTGTGGACTTTATTTGGACACTTGACTTGGGTCATTTTTCTGTTACAGCTTATTGTTCAATAAAGTTTATCTTTGATTCACACACTTGCTT
>BLBF01014104.1:0-11907 GCA_015471245.1 Laticauda colubrina
CCAGGTGAAACCCAACTTGCTGATGAATAACAGCCGTCCTTTCACACAAAGCCAAGGTGCACTGACAGCCTCCAACACAAGAACAGAGTGTTGCCAGCCAATCAAAGCCACAAAACAGACAAAAGAAACCAGAAACACCAATCAATCAAACTCCAAGTCCAATGAACACAGATCTAGGCTCCCAGGCAATCAAAATGGACCAGCCTCAAATTTGAAACCAGGAACTAACTCTATACAGAAGCCTGAGGATGGCAGATGAGATTCTGCTGAAACGTTGCTACAACTTTAACAGAACTACAATGACGTGGGATAATACCCGAAGGAAGCTGAACAGCACACATGTAAGTACCCGCGAAAGCCTAAAAAAACATATATATATTTATACACACACACACACACACACACACACACACACCAAGTTAACGCATTGAAATGCACGTGCCATTTTGTCATTTTCAATTATTTAAGACAGAAGGAATTCAGCTCCCAGTTTGCCCAAATCACTTATGGCTTTGGGGAAATTGGGTTGAAATAATTCTGTCTCAGGTGATAAACAGGGTGCATTGCTAATCTTTATAAATAGGCAAACAAAAACACAGGAAAAAGTTGGAAACTCTGTGAAAGGAAATTTGACATAAAACAAAGATGAAGAAAAAACAACCCTGCCAGGACTATCAGCCTTCTATTTACAGGGCAAGCCTAATAGCCATCCTGCAACTATAGTATTCAAGAGAAGGATAGAGATGGGGGCACATCTAAAAGCTCTTCATGAATAATAAAATTTATTCTGTTGAAGGAGCATTTTTGTGTAAGTAGTCATCTCCTGGGGTTAGCCTGCAACAACTGAAGCATGGTATCAAAAAAAGAGAGAAGAATCTAAAGTGACATAATACAGAAAAGTGTATTTCAGGAAAATACATTCTGAGGTGATTTTCTTTATGTGTGGGAGATTCATAGAGGACAATGTCATCTTAAAAAGAACTTTACAGATTAACAGAGTTGAAAGGAACCATGGAGGTCTTCTAGTCCAACCGCCTGCTCAAGCAGGAGACCCTATAGCATTTCAGATCAATAGTTGTCCAATCTGTTTTTAAAAATCTCCAGTGATGGAGCATCCACAATGTCTGGAGGTAAGTTTTTAACTGATTAATTGTTTCAAATGTCAGGAAATTTCTCCTTAGTTCTAGGTTGCCCCTCTCCTTGATTGCTTCTTGTCCTGCCTTCAGGTGCATTAGAGAATAGCTTGACTTCCTCTTTTTGTGGCAAACTCCTTAGATATTGAAAGACTGCTATCATGGTCCTTCTTTTCATTAATTAGACATACCCAGTCTGTCTCTGCCCTCCAGAAGTAAAATACATTATCCCAAAGATCCTTTTCTCAAGAGGCAACTGGACTTGTTTTTTCTTTGAAGACATTTCACTTCTCATCCAAGTAACTTCTTCAGCTCTGATTGAATGGTGGGGAAATGTGAGGAATTCCATTCTAAGCAGCTTGCAACTAAGTAAAAACAACAATGTAAAACATAAATTTAAATTTGCAACATTTCTTAACTCAGGAAATCTGCACACGCATCTTCCAATAATTTGTGTGGTTTTCAAAATAAAGTTCCTGAGAGCATTTTTAAAAACTAATGATTCAGCTTTCATTTCTTGATATTTACATTGTCCCAATGAAACTTGATTATGTGAATTTGTCCAGTGTAAGCACTTTTCAAAGAAACACCATATCATTAAGGCAGAGGCACTCATACTAAAATATTATAGTTATGGCAGTTACCAATCAAACAGATTCATTATTATGAAATAGACAGTGGCAGGAGAAGAAACAATGGATGGAAACTAATCAAAGAGAGAAGCAACCTAGAACTACGGAGAAATTTCCTGACAGAACAACTAATCAATAGATCTGCTTGCCTCCAGAAGTTGTGGGTGCTTCAGCACCTGAGGTTTTTAAGAAGAGATTGGACAACCATTTGTCTGAAATGGTATAGGGTTTCCTGATTAAGCAGGACTAGAAGACCTTCAAGGTCCCTTCCAATTCTTTTATTCTGTTTTCTGGAGCAAATTATTAACACAGTAGGCTCATTTGAGATAAAACAGGATCATTTTCAGAAATGAGTTTTTTTATAGTAATAAGGACTAGCTTGAAGACAGCACCCTGCTAAGACATTGAGATCCCTAAGATGCATCAGAACAGATATATCAGAGGTGAAGATAGTAATCTTCCAAAGTTTTGAGAGGTTGTCACAAAGAGAAAGGGAGTCAACCTATTCTCCAAAGCACTTTAGGGCAAGACAAGAAGTAATGGATGGAAGCATAACATAAGCCAATTAAGAATTAAGAGAGAAATGTCCTATCAGTGAGAACAAGTAATCAGTGGAACTGCTTGATTCCAAAAGTTGTGGATACTCCATCATTGAAGGGTTTTCTATAGCAATCAGTGTCAAATATGCCACATAAGCCAACATAGTAATTGAAATTATGAGAAACAAAATCCAAGTTCAAAGGAAGCAGCAAGTACTGGAGAATCTTGAGTAAGAGGACTGTAGTGTAATTGGCAACTTTTTGGACTATATACTTCAATTCCATTGGTAATTCTGTTGGATTTCTACAGCCATGTCAGTAAAGCCAATGTCACACTGCACCAACAGATGGAAAGAGGATATAAAATGGAGAGAAACACTTGCCATCCATTGGTTAACGCGATGCATCCGTTCTGTACTCACTGCATCCGTTTTTCTCCCTCTCTATCCGTCCAGCATTCATTGACTGAGGTTCCATCTGCTCAAAAAGTTTTGAGCTGCTCAAAACCTTTTGAGCGGAAAATGTATCCAACGCGTCCGTTCTGCATCTGCAACGCATACGGGAAACATCCGTTCTGCATCCGTCGTCATCCGTTACACATCCGCTACATCCGCTAGGCATCCGCTGCGCATCTGCGCAACTCAAATCCGCTCCAGCAGAAAGCGGACACAGGGAGGAAGCGAAACGGACACGGAACAGATGCACAGCGTTAGTAGCACGGATGGAGAAAGGATAAAAGTGGATGCAGCTCACAAACAAAGCATTTAAATGGAAAAAATGTTCACAGAGGGGACCTATCTCGGATATTAAGGATGTCTAGAGGATGTCTAGAGGATGCAAAAGGACACATAGTGGAAAACCTATATTTCCGATAAAAAGGGGGAGGAACTCACCTGGATCTCACTTTCAGTACAGCAGCCCTGCTGTGCAGACCTCTGCAGCCTTCATCTGGATCTTGCTCTTCCACAGCATCCAGTCATGTCCACCATGGATCGTAACACAGTCCTTTTGGTAGTCCCCATCATTCTGCAACAGTGCCAAGCCATCTACAGGCTCTTTTAACTGTTCTACAGGAAGAAAAGGAGGCGGCCAAGAAGCGTCTGGGTCCGAAGATGGATCGGGAGAAGAGCAGAGTACGGACTGTACAACAAGCTGATGGTGGAGCTCATGAACTAAGACCCTTGTGCATTCCAGAACTTCATGAGGATGCCTCCAGCCACATTTGACGAAGTTGTGCAGTGGCTGACACACAGGTTGACCAAGCAGAGCACCAACTTCCAGCCCAGCCTGGACCCTGGGCTCAAGGTGGCACTGACTCTGCGCCATCTGGCCTCAGGGACCACCTACAGGAGCATTCAGTTTGGCTGGAGGGTGCCACACAACACCATTAGCATTGTGGTCAGAGAAGTGATGCAGGCCATCATCGAAGAATACCTGGAGGAGCTCCTCCAGTGCCCCTCCACTGAAGAAGGGTGGAAGAAAGTTGCAGAGCAGTGGTATCAGAAGTGGAACTTCCCACACACTGTTGGAGCCATAGATGTCAAGCACGTGGCCTGCAAAGTTCCAGCCAAGTCGGAGTCCACTTATTTCAACTACAAGGGCTTCTTCAGCATCATCCTCTTCGCCATGGTCGATGCTGACTACAAGTTCATGTACATCGATGCTTCAAGCAACAGGTAAGCTTCAGATGCCCAGGTATACAATGCCAGTGACCTCAAAGAGGGGCTGGAACGCAACCTCATCATGGGCTTCCCAGATCCAGACCCCCTGCCAACGACACGCAAGATGTGCCCTACTTCATCGTGGGGGATGACGCCTTTTCCCTCAGAACCTACCTCATGAAGCCCTACACTTCCAGATGCCTCACCCGTGAAGAGAGGATCTTCAACTACAGGCTGTCCAGGGCAAGGCGGGTGGTGGAAAAGCTCTTTGGCATCCTGGCCAACAGGTTGCAGCATCGCCCAGAGACCGTGAGGAGGATCGTGGAAGCTTGCTGCATCCTGCACAATCTCATGCGCACCCGCTACCCAGTCTTGCAGAACAGGATCGTGGACCTCCAACAAGGAAATGGGGACATGGAGCCTGGGGAATGGAGGCAAGGGCGAAACCTGATCGACACTCAGGATGTGCAAGACCCCAACAGAGCTTCACGTGAAGGGAAGAAGCAGCGCAACCTCCTGAAACACTGGTTCAACTCCCCAGCTGAAGCAGTGGAGTGGCAAGACAGGATGATAGATGATTAATGGATGCTTCCTTCAGCCTGTCTCATCACACTGATGAGATTGGGCCATGTATGTTGGGTGGGCCTACAATGAACTCTTTAATAAAGAGTTGTGTTTATGTTGCTTACATTATTATTGATAATGAAGGGCCATAGGTGTGGCACCTGGGAGGGTGGACCATACAGTCCCACTATGCTTGCATTGGAGGTTTATCTATTCCACAGCTATTACCCATCCCAAAGGTATCCCTTCCCATCCCACAGCTATTACCCATCCCAAAAGTATCCCTGCCCATCCCACAGCTATTACCCATTCCAAAGGTATCCTTGCCCATCCCAGTGCTATCCTTACCCATCCCACAAGCATGCAAAGGCTTAAACCATTTCTAAAAGTTTCCACCAAGACTTTACTGAAAAAAATAAATGAAGCAAGTGTGTGAAGCAAATATAATCTTTATTAATAACAAGCTGTAAAAGAAAAATGACCCATGTCAAGTGTCCAAATAAAGTCTACCGGTAGCCACCCAGACTCTGGCACTCTTATCTGTCATTCAGAGGTGTGCCCAGTCTCAGGGGTAAAGGGTCCAGGTGCTGTGGAGGTGGCTGCTGCTGGAGTGCGGGTCTTAAGCGCCACTGGGGTGCCTGGCCCCAAAAGGACAACAGGGGACGGTGTGTTGAGGAAGCTCTCAGACAGCTGGCTCAGCCCCATGATGTTGAGTGCTCCTTCCTCCATGCCATGGGGTGTCAGCCCCAGTACCGATAACAGATGTACTGAGGCCGGGCTTGGCTGTGGGGTGGTGGAAGGAGCAGTATAGTAGGGCTGTCTGGTCTGCAGCTGGGTGAGGACTGGCATCGGTGGCATCGGTGGCAGCAGTGGCGTGGGTGTCATCGGTGGCATAAGTGGAACCGGTGGCAACGGTGGCATCTGATGAACCTGTGCCTGGACTGGGAAGGGCTGCTGCCTGTGCTTCTGGACCTCCTGGTAGCCGTAGCCTTGGTGGGGGGGGGGCTGTGGAATGCCTTGGAATGGGAGGGACATCACCTGGGGTGGAGGAGCAGACCTGGATTGGGTGGGAGCAGGTTCATCTGGATCTGGAGGGTTGTGAAGCAGATCGGTGATCCTGTCCTTCACCACCTGTTACTGGGGTTCCGCCATGTCCGTGAGGGTCTGGTTGACATAGGTGAGGAAGGGCTTGTGGTTGGAGGATGAGGAGTCGGTGTGGACCAGCTGAGAGAGGAGATCTATGCTGCTCCTGATGGTGTCTCTTATCTCCAGCAGGACAGTGTGGCTCTGCTCCTACTGTCTGGCTCTCTGCCTTTCTGTGGAGATGGAGATGGGGGTGGATGCAGGTTGAACTGTGGTGTAAGTGCCGTCTCCTTTCTCCCACTGCATCAGGGGGTCCTCCACGCATTCCATCATGGTTAGTACAGCTGTCGGGGGGTTCTCCGTCGTGGCACGCTCCACAGACACCTGCCTGGAGACAGGAGCTGACTCTCTGCTAGAAGAGGACTGGATCTCAGCAGGCTGCCTGAGAGAGAGGGTTGTGAGAGGGGCTGCTCCTCGGTGGCAGATCTCACCCTCCAAGAAGCTGCACTTGGCCATGACGTAGTTCTCGCTGCCCGTCAGCTTGACCGCGGCCTGGCCAGATTTCTTGAGGTGCAGCTTCCCGTACCAGGTGTGCATGTGCTTCCACCAGCCAAGAAGCACCTCCGAAGTGTAGCCCAGGCTCTCCGCCTTTTCTCTCCAAGCAGCCTGTTTCCTTTTGGTGTCCCTATACAGCCTGTGTCCCTTCCGCCATAGATACTCATTCTCTCTCAGCCCCTCATCCTCATGTTCCTCCTCGATGTTGTATTGCCTCCTCTCCTGTTCTCGCATATGCCTCTTCCTCCCTTTGGCAGGACCACATGGGCCCTCATTAGAGGGGCTTTCAGTTTGTAGGGGCTGCTCCTGCACACCACCACCACCAGCAGCAGCAAAAGCAAGACCAGCAGCACCAGCAGGACCAACAGCACCAGCAGGTCCAGCAGCACCAGCAGGACCAGGATCATCAGCAGCAGAGTAAGCACCAGCAGCGTCAGCAGCACGAGCAGGACCAGCAGGACCAGGAGCACCAGCAGGACCAGGAGCAGGACCAGGACCGGCAGGACCAGGAGCACGAGCAGGACCAAGAGCACGAGCAGGACCAGAAGCACCAACAGGACTAGCAGGACAAGGAGCAGCGCCAGCAGAGTAAGCACCAGCAGAAGCACCAGCACCAGCAGAGTAAGCACCAGCAGAAGCACCGCCAGAAGCAGCTTCAGCAGAATAAGCAACAGCAGAAGCACCACCGCCAGAAGCAGCTTCAACAGGGTAAGCACCAGCAGAAGCACCAGCACCAGGAGCAGCGCCAGCAGAGTAAGCACCAGCAGAAGCACCGCCAGAAGCAGCTTCACCAGAGTAAGCAACAGCAGAAGCACCTCCGCCAGAAGCAGCTTCAGCAGAGTAAGCACCAGCAGAAGCACCACCGCCCAAAGCAGCAGCATCAGATCCTCCAGAAGCAGAAGCAGCAGAAGCCCCAGCCCCAGAAGAGCGAGCCCGTGCTGCAGAAGTCCCAGCAGAAGCAGAATGAGGGCCAGGGGGAGGGAGGGTGGCCCTGTCCCTCTTGCCAGGGCTGGCAGCAGATGGCTGAGGCTTTCTTTTCTTCCCCATGGTTGTGGGGTTGCTAGCTGGCAGGCAGGCTGGCAGGCAGGCAGGCAGGCAGGCAGGCGATGTGTCTGGAAGCAGGTCTTTCCTCTGAATGTTGACCTGCTTGGGAGCTGCTTCCCTTTATATCCGCGGGGCTGGCACAATGCATCCTCCCCGCATGCGCAGTGAACGCTAGGCATCCCCTAGGCTTCTGCTCTGCATCCGCTTCATCCGCTAGGCTTCCGCTGTGCATCCGCTTCATCTGCTCGGCGTCCGCTCTGCATCCGCTGTATCCGTTCTGTGTCCTCTTTGCTGCAGTCCCCCGGAAGCCTTGTAGATGTGCCATCCACTCTCATCCACTTCCATCCGCTAGGCTTCCGGGGAGCATCCACTTTCCATCCGCTCTGTGTCCTCCCCCGTCTGTTCCTTTCCATGTTGTTCGCTCTGGTTATGCAAATTTTTGCCCCTTTTGAGAGTGGATAACAATGGATGGAACATTTTTCTCATCCGCTGTGTCCTTTTTACAAACGTTTTGCATCCATAGGCCAGTGTGACAGGGCCTTAACATTCACCATTGCTGTAACAGCAGCTTACATACCCAGCACAGTCTATAGCATTAAGCCAAAGCCAGTAAGTTGGTTTTGACCACTTTGAGGAAAAGAAGAAAACAAATTAAAATGAACTGTAGCTATTTTAAAAAAGGCTAGTTTCTTCTTTTTCCTCCTGCTTCAAAATGTACCCCCTCTATTTCTACCCTTTCAATCATAGGTATCTGGAGCATTTGAAGCTTTTTGGTGCCAGAATCACTGAAGTGACCAGGGAAGGACATTTATTTTGATTAGTCTGCCTCATTACCCAAACATAAATGTTATTTAAGCAAATGCAATCAAGCTGTCTTCTTGCTGTTCCAAGGAGGTCCACCATGGCCTGCTGACAGAGCATGCCAGAGAAGCCAGTGTGTTGGCACATTTGTCACTTGTTGGGTTTCCATGCAGAATCACTTTAATAAAGCATTTATCACAGCCTGGACATAAAAGATTCAGAGAAAGAGAGGGAGAGAGAGAGAGGGAGAGAGAGAGAAGATGGAACCAAAGATCTGTGCTGGAGATAAGCCCTGCAAATGGTCTAGGAGACAGCAAATGGGGTTAGTCAGTGGCTGTTGTTGAGACAATGACAGATATTTATAAAAGGGATGCTGCTTTTCTCATTTAGCCCCATATAATTGATATGATCACTTATTTTCTTTCATTTGTTCCTGGCATTGATGTTACAAAGACTAGGCTTCCTCTAGCTATTGTCAACAGGAAGTCCTGTGAAACATAAGGGATCTACAGTTTTCTC
Source organism: Laticauda colubrina (assembly GCA_015471245.1). NCBI lineage: Eukaryota > Metazoa > Chordata > Lepidosauria > Squamata > Elapidae > Laticauda > Laticauda colubrina. The sequence continues at coordinate 8,532 of BLBF01014104.1, forward strand.
AAAAAGAAAACATAGTCACTGATGCCACCAAGACTGTTACTTAATGCTTGCTTCATGTCTCGTTATCGCCATGGTCTTTTCATCAACTTCTAGATGCTCTCCAGTTTTAGTGAGGTGCATCCCTTCCAAAAATCAGATATATCAGATAAATCAGCTGTAGTGTTTGACACATATCACAGCAGGGGAAATGCTGTCTGGTAAAGCAAGTGAGGCTCTCCAATTCCTCAGCATCAGGTCTCTTAATGCAAAACAAACTCCTGTAAGAAACACTTGAGTTTGATAGGGGTGTCAAACTCGGTTTAATTGAGGGCCGCATCAGGGTGCCAGATGGACATGGTGAGGTGGATGTGTCCAGGGTAGGTGTGGCCATCTTGATGCCACTCATATCAGGGGGCACCTGTGGTGTCCTGAGGAGGGCTAGGGGGATCCTCCTATAGCTTTCTTTCAACAAAAAGAGAGCCCATGTCCCTCCTGGGCTCCATTTTTGGCCATAACGGCCTCCTGCAATCCTCTGTGAAAACAGAGCCCATGCATGCTCCATTTTTTCTTGCAGAGGCACTGTGGGCTACTCCTTCGCTATTTCCAGGGCAGCCCCACAGGCCAAATATAAGCACCCCATGGGCCAGATTCAGCCCACAGTCCTTAAGTTTGACACCCTTGACTTGGAGACGTAGGGGTAACAGAATTGCACTGGCTTCAATAAGGAGTTTTGATGCAAGAATTATAAGTTAAGCACAGTATAATGCTGAAAACAGTGATAGAAACCTGTTTTAATGTTTATTTTTTTAAAAAAATGTTAATGTTTAACCTTCAATCTGTTTTATCACAATGGAGTTTCTTTGAACATTCTGGATCTCTGTTTGGTTTGTTTTTTTTTGCAGAGGCCATACAGAGTGGGCTGATATTAATGAGATAACTGATTAATAAACTTTCCTCCCATCTGTTGATTTTTTTGGGTGGTTATGGTGATGAAATCCTTCTGTTTTTTTTTTTTTCTTCCAAATTCTTGCGTTGTCTCTCCTCATTCCTTGCATTGTTAGCAGATTCTAAGGCTGTTGGTTTTTTTGTTTTTTGTTTTGCAGTTGGGCTGATGTTAATGAGATAACCGATTAATAAACTTGCCTCTCATCTGTTGATTTTTTTTTTTGGGGGGGGGGGGTGTTACTAAAATGCTCCTGGTTTTTTTTTTCTTCCAAATTCTTGCACTGTCTGTCTTCATTTCTAGTATTATCAGCAGATCCTAAGGCTGTCACACCTGGGAGAGATAGGCAAGAGAAACTAGGAAGGAGCCTTTATGCTCCAGGGCTAGCTTTTTGTTCTTCAACCTCTCAATTTTCCTTTCTGGTTTCGGCAGACTTTAAAGCAGCTGTCTGTTTTGGGAGAGTTTTCAAAAGAAGTGGGGTGAGATGGCTGTTCAGCTGCTGGGTTTCCAATTGCACAGTCCACAAATTAGCTCCCTTGGATCAGAGAAACACTAGGCATGGTTAGAGAACCCAGTATGAATGAACTCTCTTGCACTGATAATATTAGGCTGACCTGGGAAACACTGTCCAGAGATCAAAAGGAACCAGTGCCATAAAGGCCTTAATTGTGGTATAAAGGCCAATAGGTGGTAGGAAGGTCTAATTCCCAGGCTACACAATCATTAAGTAAAGCACCCATAGGTAGTGTATGTGATGAAGCATGTGTTGGGAGAAGAAGAAAAATGCTAGTTGAGAATAGAATCAGGTAAACAAAACTTTAGCTGCCTTTGGGGTGGACTGAAGATGAAAGAGAGATAATGTCATGAAAACATGACCTGCAAAAATTCTTATTGGGGCATCTTCTTGCTATGGATAAGGGGAGATAAGGATGAGCCATTAGAAATGAACCCTTGGTCAAGCTGTCTTACTCAAGCCTATGAGGAAGTCCCCTATGTATCCTTTTTTACCTTCTTGTGGGAAGAGCACTCTACTTTTTCATTGGTGCCCTCTAGGAACACACATGTCCACCTGAATATGAAATTGCACCTGAATGATAGTCTTCCTGAGCCTTGAGGATCTCATGAAAAGGTACATCCCACAGACATGGGCTCCCACTATCCCAAGAGATACTTACGAGAAAGTCCCTCCATTTGTTACCTGATCCTTTTAACTGGAAACAAGAAAAAAGCCAGAGGGAGGGAGCCAAGAGAAGGAGAGAAGCATAAATAATCTTTTTCAATCATGCCCAGAAGGAAGCAGCCCAACACTCTGCAAAATTGGAGTAATTTGCTTAAAGTGATCTCTTAGTGTTTTGTTTGTCAAGCTGCTACATCTTTGTTTACAGGTTAAATCCCAGCTGCCTCATCCTCTTAATGATCTTTAAATTAAAGTTGACCTTCCAATTTAGATCTTTTCAGAAGTTCATAGATGATAATTGCTGAACAGAATAACAGAAGGCCAACTAGATGGGACAACAGAAATTCCATGTGTCGTTACATACATTCTATGTTCCATATTTATTACTCATATCTAGTCAGCTTCTTCTGCCTTCCCTTCTTTCTTTCCAAATCTATCAGGACTGCAGAAACCTTTGAAGATGTGATGCAAACATAATTTCAAAACTCATTGTAACTAACATCTCTCCATTCAACACACTAAGGATTTAAAGAGTGAAGTCAACTGCCATGTTGCTTTGTTTCTCCAACAGTCCCTTCCAGCAGGTCCACCAGTAGTAGTGAAATTGAAGAGGAAGCTGCTGGGACTGCTCCATTTGCTTCAGCAAGATAAATTATTTTACCTGCATATCACAAATTGCCCCACTGAAATGAATTAAGGCAGATCTTCAGTGGTGTTTTATATGTACTGTGCGTTGGCCATGTTGGCTTAAATGGACTTTTCCAACTTTAGGAGTCTAAGATTCTGTAGATTGATGAAAAATTGTATGAAAGATAGATTGATGTGTGGACAGAAGAAATTAATTGATGGAATCAAACCCAATACTGCAAGGCATAATTAAGAAAGCAAGAAATTAAATCAGCTTCAACAAGCAATTTTAATGCAAATATGAGAGGTAACATAGAGAATATTGGATATATTTGTGCATTGATTAAGGTGGTGGCACATTAAGCATTTTGAATCCCTTTTTCCTGTGCTTTTTGCGATTCTGTCTGAACTGCCATTTTTGTGATAAGCTACTCATGAACTTTTCCATCTGGAGGTTGTTTTCTTCCCATGTTCCATTTCCTGCTTCCTCATGTAGAAAGGGAACATCAGGCCAGCCATGGAACAGGCTTTCATAGGAAAAGAAATCTAATAAATATGCCCCAAGACAAAAGCCACAACATACTAAACCAGCCAAAAGGCAGGAACTACAGATAGAAGATAACAAAAAGCCATAAAAAAACTAAAAGAGA
>BLBF01014105.1:0-18131 GCA_015471245.1 Laticauda colubrina
ATATATTAAAATAAAAAAAAACATTCTGTTATGTATGGAACTTGGTAGGCTCCAAGTTCCCTCTTCTGATTGGGCGAAAAGGCCATTCTCTGATTGGCCATTAGAAAACCAATCCGATTGGCCTGCCAGATGGCGGGAACACTTAAAGTGGTGTCATTGGCAGCAAGCCACTATATAAAGGGCTGCCACAACTTGGGCTGTTGTTCCGTTACCATTGCTTTAGTGAATTGAATAAAGATTGAATAAACGGTTCCAACGTTGTTGGAACCCGGTCTCGCAAAACTTATTTCCGGATTGAACACTGGCGATGAAGGTGGGATCATCGTAGAAGAGCGAGACTGAAGCACACGGCAATCTGAACCGAGCAAGTGAGATGGCTGGTACCAACGTACCGCCCGCACCATTCAATCCTGATGAGGAGGATTGGGAGCTGTATATCGATCGCTTTCTTATGTTTTTAGAAAGCAACGAGCTGCAAGAGATATCTGACCAAAGGAATAGGGCTGTCTTCCTTACACACTGCAGTCCGGCTGTCTTTAAAATGGTGAAGGCACTAGCCAAACCAAGAGACATGAAACATATGACTTGGCCCGAGCTGAACAGAATGCTCTGAGCACATTACGCACCTGTGGTCTCCAACTTGATAAAAAGACACAAGTTCTACAAGAGAGACCAAAGAGATGATGAAACCTTTGCAGATTTTGTAGATGCCCTGAGAAACATCGGAGGAGCCTGCGAGTTCCAGAACATGGATAAGGCCATGAGGGACCACGTGGTCCTCGGGTTGAAGGTCGCTACACTTCAAAGTAAGTTGCTGAATAGACCAAACATAACCACAGCTGAGGCCATTGCAGAAGCCACCGCCGCCGAAGCAGCAAAGAAATCCGCAGCTACCATGCACCAAATGAATGTGATTCCAGATCCGCCAAACCAAGCCAGAGAGAAGAAGGCAGAGGGAAGCAAGAAACAGCCCACAGCGACCACCCTCTATGAAGATCTCGAATCCCAGAGCGATACCGATGACGAAAATAAAGATGTCCATAGACTTCAATCAGACAAGAAATGGCGGGAAAAAAGAAGAAACAGGCTTCGAGTTTCAGTGTGCGGGATGTGGGGGCAACCACCCGCGAGCTGAATGCAGGTTCCTAGACGCAATCTGTAGGTCTTGTAACAAATGGGGGCACATCGAAAGGGTCTGCCAAAACAAAAAGAGCTATAGTCCTAAAAGACACTGCAGCACCCTCCTCAGACATGAAGAGAGACAAGCCGGAAGCAGATGGAACCGAAGCAAAAGAACCAATGACAGGAAATGCACCAGATGGTAACCATTGGAAATGCCAGGGCAGAAAATGGAAGTGAATATCGAAGGGAAGCCCTGTGAGATGGAAGTCAACTCTGGGTCTTTTCTATCCATGGTATCCTGGAATACCATCCAGCGCCTAATACCAGACATTAAACAAAAAGAACTACCAAAACAAAGACTGATTTTAAAAGACTACCAGGGAAATTGAATTCCAGAAGTGGGTCTTGGACATTTCCTCATCGAATTTAAAAATCATGACAAAATCTTGCATCTGACCATCATCGACCATGATCGCCCTAGCCTGCTAGGGATCAAATGGTTCGCGGCCCTGGGATGACCGGGATAAACCGTGTTGCTGCAGCCAACTGGGAGGAGAGCCTGTTACAAGAATTCCAAGATGTTTTAATGGGACCTTAGGCAAGTACAAGGGGAACCCAATTTCGTTTAGCCTAGACGCGAAAATAGACCCCATACGGTTAAAAGCCAGATGCGTCCCGTTTGCCTTAAAGCCAAAAATTGATGAACAGTTGAACAAATTGATAGCACAGGGGGTGTTAGAGCCAATCAACCATGCCAGGTGGGAAACACCCATCGTGACTCCTGTAAAACCAGATGGGTCAGTGCGCATCTGCGGAGACTATAAGGCAACCCTAAACTATGCGCTCCAACAAAGCACATACCCACTACCGGTAGTGCAACACTTATTGCACTCCCTAGGGGGAGGAAAAATTTTTGCGAAGCTTGATCTCGCACAGGCGTACCAACAGCTACCTGTTGACCCCACTACCACAGAGGCACAGACTATTGTGACACATAAAGGGGCATTCAAGTGTAACCGTCTCCAGTTTTTTGTTAGCGTTGCCCCAGGCATGTTCCAAAGCCTCATGGAGTGCCTGTTAAATGGAATCAAGGGAGTCGTCCCTTATTTTGATGACGTTCTGGTGTCAGCAAAAACCACGAACCAACTAGAGAGAAGATTTAGAGATGCAGGCCTTAAGGTAAAACAAGAGAAATGTAATTTAGCCACCAACCAGATCGAGTTTCTGGGCTACCTAATTGATGAACAAGGGATACACCCCACCGAAAAAAAGATAAAGGCAATCAAAGACGCACCTAGACCTAGGAACAAAACTAACCTTCAAGCATTCCTAGATCTCATAAATTTCTACAATGTGTTCCTGCCCCATAAGGCAACCATAGCAGAACCTTTACATCGGTTGTTAGACAAAAAAACTACCTGGAAGTGGGGCCACCGGGAACAAGCAGCATTTCAGGGTATCAAGGACCTATTAATGTCTAACACCATTTTAATCCAGTATAGCAATACCCTGCCTTTGATGGTCACCTGTGATGCATCACCTTTTGAAATCGGTGTCATCCTAAACCACAAGCTACCACATGGCAGAGAGGCACCGGTCGCTTTCTATTCAAAAACACTTTCCAAGTCAGAACGCAATTACAGCCAACTCGACCGAGAAGCCCTCGCAATCATTGCCAGAGTCAAAAGATTCCATGAGTACCTTTATGGCAGAACGTTTTCATTACCGATCAGAAACCCCTGTTAGGAATCCTAGCAGGAAAAAAGCCAACCCCAAATATTCTGTCGCCTAGAATGACAAGGTGGTCTGCCTACACCTACACGCTGATGCACCCCCCAGGAAAGACCATCACCCATGCTGACGCCCTGAGCCGTTCCCCGCTGCCCATCACAGAAGAGGACTCAGCTCCCACCGTCTCCACACTTCAACTTGAGACCTGCCCGAACCTGCCACTAACCACAGCGGACGTCGCGAGAGCCACCGTGAAATACCCTTTGACAGTTCGCATCCTGAATTGGGGAGGTGAGGGCTGGCTGGAAGAGAACAAAACTGAGACTTTTAAGCCATTTCGCACCTGACAGACTGAACTGTCTATCGAGAAGGGCTGTATTTTGTGGGGTGACAGGGTGGTGATACCAAACATACTCCAGGAAGATGTTTTGGGCATGTTGCACGAGGGGCACCCGGGCATAGTCAAAATGAAAGCCCTGAGGAGGAGTTACGTCTGGTGGCCAGGGCTGGACAAAGACATTGAACGTTGGGTGGCAACATGTCATGACTGTCAAAAATCGAGGCCTACCCCCCCCCCCACAGGCACCAGTTAGGGAATGGGAAACTCCCCGGGGTCCATGGTCTAGACTACATATTGACTTTGCTGGCCGACAAAAGGCAACAATTTTTTAATAGTTGTGGATGCCTACTTGAACTGGTTGGAAGTCATCCTCATGGCTTCCACAACCACGGAGGCAGTAATGAAACAGCTAGACAAACTTTTCACCACGCATGGACTGCCTGATGTACTGGTGTTGGACAATGGGTCCCAGTTTACCATGTTAGCATTCGAGCAGTATTTAGTGTCGGATGCCCAAGGCATCCGACATGCCTTAATGGCGCCGGCCCATCCGGCTGCAAACGGCAGGGCTGAATGTATCATCTGGTACACTGAGGAGGGCCTGGAGAGAATGGACAAGGGTGACATGCAAGAAAAACTAAACCGATTACTAACCCTACAGCATATTACCCCTAGCAGCACAACCAACAAAAGCCAAGCAGAACTCCTAATTGGTAGGAAATTGCGTTCCTACCTCGACAGACTGCACCCCACTTACACCTGGGATAAACCTCCCGACTCCTCCAGCAAATACCGTGCATTTGAAATAGGCGACCTGGTCTATGTGAAAAACCTCACCGGGGACCCGTTATGGCTTCCAGCCATCATCACCCAGATCACAGGCCGATCCCCTAACACTTACAGAGAGGTAGACTCAATGAGACTTAACACAACAGAGAAAACATTTATTTAGTGAAATTATTTATGAGCTCCTTGGTTTGGAAATGATTCCTGGCAATTTATATAATAAAAACATAAAAACTTAATAGAAAATATTTTAGGTCAGCAGATCAAGGTTTTCTTTTTGGGAAACTTAGTTTGGTAAGGCTTGCAACTCAGCTTTATCTTGTTTATCAGTTATGCAAGATAATTAGGTTGATTGTTTTCTGGTTCAGATCTGGTTTATTTGATTGCTAAACATATGCTAAAATGGGCATTCACATTGAATATTATAGTGTATTGCTAAATTGTTTTCAAGAAGTTTCCTTTATCACATTTCTCCTTTGTCATTCTTCCATAGTAGAATCACAGTATGGCTCCTGGGAGATTACTTTAGAAACTGGGTATGTTCTGGCTTTTGTATTCTGAAACTTAAATACTCCCCTAGGAAGGAACAGAAGATTGGTGTACATATTTTGGACTTTATGCCATTTAAGTTAAACAAATACATGAGTTTGTTATAAGAGATGAATGATGCCAAGCTTATTATCTTATCCTTTAAGGGCCGTGTCACACTGCCCAACGGATGCAAAAAGGACACAATGGAAGAGAAAAATGTTACATCCATTGTATCTGCGCTCAAAAGGGGTGAAAATTTGCATAATTGGAGCGGACAACACGGACACGGGGAGGACGCAGGGCGGATGCAAAGTGGATGCGGAATGGAAGCACAGCAAATGGAAGCAGATGGCGCGTCCGCTAGGCTTCTGGGGGGCCTCAGTGGACATGGAACGGATACAGCGGATGCAGAACGGATGCACAGCGGATGAAGCGGATGCACAGCGGAAGCCTAATGGATGCCTGGCGTTAATTGCGCATGCGGGGGGGATGCATTGCGCAAGCCTCCCGGATATAAAGGGAAGTAGCTCGCACGTGGCCAGCATTCCGAGGAAAGACCTGCTGCTGGATACCTCAAGTTCTTGCCTGCATGTCTGCCTGAAAGCCTTGCTGCCATCGTGCCTCCAAGCCTGCCTCCCAGCCTGCCTCCCAGCCTCCTGGGCAGCCTCCCTGCCAGCCTTGCTGCCAGCCTTGCTGCCAGCCTGCCTTCCAGCCTCTCTTCCAGCCTTGCTGCCAGCCTGCCTTCCAGCCTCCCTGTCAGCCAGTCTTTCTGCCAGCCTTGGTGCCTGCCTTCCTGCCAGCCTTCCTTCCAGCCTTCCTAACAGGCTTCCTGCCAGCCTTCCTGCCAGCCTTGGTTCCTGCCAGCCTTCCTGCCAGCCTTCCTGCCAGCCAGCAACCCCATAACCATGGGGAAGAAGCAAAAGTCTCAGCAACCTGCCGCCATCCCTGGCAAGAGGGACAGGGCCACCCTCCCTCCCCATGTCCCTGACTCATCTTCTGCTGAGGCTTCTGCTGCTCGGGCTCGCTCTTCTGTTGCTGGAGCTTCTGCTGTAGCTGCCCCTGGCAGTGGTGCTTCTGTTGCATACTCTGCTGAAGCTGCTCCTGGTCCTGCTGGTCCTGCTAGTCCTGCTCGTTCTGCTCGTGCTCCTGGTCTTGCTGACCCTGCTGCTGGTGCTTACTCTGCTGCTGCTCAACCTCGTCTTGCTGCTGCTGCTGCTGCTGCTGCTTATGATCCTGCTGGTGATTATGCTGATGATGATGAAGATGATGCTGATTATGATCCTGCTGGTGATGATGTTGATGCTGCTGCTGCTGCTGCTGTTGGTGTGGAGGAGCAGCCCATACAACCTGGAAGCCCCTCTGATGAAGGCCCATCTGGTCCTGCCAAAGGGAGGAAGAGGCGTATGCAACAATGGGAGAGGAGGCAGTACTACATTGAGGAAGCGCACGAGGATGAGGTGCTGGAGTGGCTGAGAGAGAACGACTATCTGTGGCGGAAGGGACACCGGCTGTACAGGGACACCAAGCGGAAGCAGGCTGCTTGGAGAGAGAGGGCAGAGAGTATGGGCTACACTTGGGAGGTGCTCCTCGGCTAGTGGAAGCACATGCACACCTGGTACAGGAAGCTGCACCGCAAAAAATCTGGCCAGGCCAGGGTTAAGCTGACGGACAGAGAGAACTATGTCATGGCCAAGTGCAGCTTCCTGGAGGGTGAGGTCCGCCACCAAGAAGCACCAGGAGCCCAAATCTGTACCCTCTCTCTCCAGCAGCCTGCTGGGAGCCAGTCCTCTGGCGGCCGAGAGTCAGTCCCTGTCTCCATGCAGGTATCTGTGGAGCGTGCCACAGCGGAGAACCCCCGGGCAGGTGTTGAAAGCGTGGTGGAGAGCGATGAGGACTTCCTGGTGTGGTGGGAGAAAGGAGACATTGAGTCCACCGCTGCCGAAGCCGCATCCACCCACACCTCCGCCACCACAGTAAGGCAGAGAGCCGGACCGCAGGAGGGGCAGAGCCACAAGGTCCTGGTGGAGATCAGGGACATCATCCGCACCAGCATAGGTCTCCTCTCTCAGCTGGTCCCCATCGAATCCTCCTCCTCCAACCACAAGACCTTCCTCAATTATGTGAACCAGACCCTCAAGGAGATGGCGGATCCCCAGGACCAGGTGGTGAAGGAGAGGATCAATACGCTGCTTAACAACCCTCCAGACCCAGAGGCACCTACTCCCACCCAGTCCAGGTCTGCTCCTCCACCCCAGGTGATGTCCCTCCCATACCAAGGCTTCCCACAGCCCCTCACTTACCAGGGCTACAGCTACCCGGAGGTCTAACAGCACAGACAGCAGCCCCTACAAATGCAGGCACAGAGTCATCGGGCGACACCGTTGCCACCGGTTCCAATGATGCCACCGATGCCACCTACGACAGTCCTCACCCCCTGCAAAGCAGGCAGCCCCACTACACTGCTTCTTCCTCCATCCCACAGCCAAGCCCGGCCTCAGTACATCTGTCCTCAGTACTGGGGCTGACACCCCATGGCATGGAGGAAGGACCTCTCAGCATCACGGGGCTGAGCCAGCTGGCCGACGCCTTCCTCAACACACCGTCCCCTGTTGTCCTCTCAGGGCTAGGCACTCCAATAACACCTCAGACCAGCACTGCAGCAGCACCCACCTCCACAGCACCTGCTACCTAACACCTCAGACTGGGCACACACCTCCGAGTGACCAAGAGGAGTGCAAGAGACTGGCTGCCTGGATATTTGTGGACTTTATTTGGACACTTGACTTGGGTCATGTTTAGTTTACAGCTGGTTATTAATAAAGTTTATCTTTGTTTCACACACTTGCTTCATTAATTTTTTTCAATAAAGTCTGGGTGGAAACTTTTAGAAATGGTTTAGCCTTTTCATGCTTGTGGGATGGGTTAAGATAGCTGTGGAATGGGCAGGGATACCTGTGGGATGGGAAGGGATACCTGTGGGATGGGCAGGGATACCTATAGGATGGGTAATAGTTGTGGGATAGATAAACCTCCAGTGCAAGCATAGTGGGACTGTATGGTCTACCTTCCCAGGTGCCACCCCTATGGCCCTTCATTATCAATTACAATGTAAACATTGATCCACACATGTCAACATAAACACAACTCTTTATTAAACGCCCTGTTCATTGTAGGCCAACCAAACATACATGGCCCAATCTCATCCATGTGATGAGACAGGCTGAAGGAAGCATCCCTTAAGCATCTACCATCCTGTCTTGCCACTCCACCGCTCCAGCTGGGGAGTTGCACCAGTGTTTCAGGAGGTTGCACTGCTTCTTCGCCTCACATGAGGCTCTGTTGGGCCCTTGCACATCCACAGTGTCAATCAGGTTTAGTCCTTGCCTCCATTTCCCAGGCTCCATGTTCCCATTGCCTTGCTGGAGGACCACGAGCCTGTTCTGCAAGACTGGGTATCAGGTGCGCATGAGATTGTGCAGGATGCAGCAAGCTTCCACGATCCTCCTCATGGTCTCTGGGTGATGCTGCATGTTGGTGAGAAGTACCTGGAACCTGTTGGCCAGGATGCCAAAGGCGTTCTCCACCACCCTCCTTGCCCTGGACAGCCTGTAGTTGAAGATCCTCTCTTCACGGGTGAGGAGTCTGGAAGTGTAGGGCTTTATGAGGTAGGTTCTGAGGGAGAAGGCGTCATCCCCCACGATGAAGTATGGCACATCTTGTGTGTCGTTGGGCAGTGGGTCTGGATCTTGGAAGCCCACCATAAGGTTGCTTTCCAGCCCCTCCTTGAGGTGACTGTCGTTGTATACCTGGGCATCTGAAGATGAGCCGTTGCCTGAAACATTGATGTACATGAACTTGTAGTCAGCATCGACCATGGCGAAGAGGATGATGCTGAAGAAACCCTTGTAGTTCTGATAAGTGGACCCCGACTTGGCTGGAACTTTACAGGCCACATGCTTGCCATCTATGGCTCCAACGGTGTGGGGGAAGTTCCACTTCTGATACCACTGCTCTGCAACTTTCTTCCATCCTTCTTCAGTGGAGGGGCACTGGAGGAGCTCCTCCTTGTATTCTTCGATGATGGCCTGCACCACTTCTCTGACAACAAAGCTGATGGTGCTGGGTGGCACCCTCCAGCCATACTGCGTGCTCCTGTAGGTGGTCCCTGAGGCCAGGTGGCGCAGACGAGTGCCACCTTGAGCCCAGGTTCCAGGCTGGGTGGGAAGTTGGTGTTTGTGTTGGTCAACCTGGGTGTCAGGCACTGCACAACTTCGTCAAACATGGCTGGAGGCATCCTCATGAAGTTCTGGAACGCCCGAGGGTCTTCGCTCCTGAGCTCCACCATCAGCTTGTCGTAAAGTACGTACTGTGCTCTTCTGGCGAACCATCTTTGGAGCCAGAGTTTTTTGGGGTGCCTCCTTTTCTTCCCGTAGTACTGTTCACAGAGACTGTAGATGGTTTCGCAGTGTTGCAGAAGGATGTTGACTGCCGAAAGGATTTTGTCGCAATCCATGGTGGACATGACTGGATGCTGTGGAAGAGGAAGAGTCAGATGAAGGCTGCAGAGGTCTGCACTGCTGTGCTGCTGGTCTGAAAGTGCGATGCAGACGAGTTGCTCCCTCTTTTTATAGGCAGTATAGGTTTTCCGCTAGGCATCCTCCAGGCATCCTCGAGGCATCCTCTGGACATCCTTAATATCCGAGATAGATCCCCTCTGCGAACGTTTTTTCCATTTTAAACACTTTGTTTCCGTGCTGCATCCGCTAGGCATCCATTCTGCATCCGTTCCGCATCTTTTCCGCTTCCTCCCTGCGTCCGGGCGGATGCGAGTTGCGCAGATGTGCAGCGGATGCCTAGCGGATATAGCGGATGCGTAGCGGATGCGTAGCGGATGCATAGCAGATGCAGAATGGACGAACTGGATACATTTTCCGTGCAAAAGTTTTAAGCAGCCTAAAACTTTTTGAGCGGATGAAACGTCCATAAACGGATGCTGGACGAATAGAGAGGAAGCCAAACGTAGGCAGTGAGTACATCACGTTTTCGAACGGATGGCAAGGTTTTTTGTCCGTTTTACATCCTCTTTCCATCCATTGGTGCAGTGTGACAGGGGCTTTAGTAAAAGCTCTTGTTATGGAAAGTGGCTAATCTCAACGTTCCCTTTTGATTATATAGTTCTGTAAACTGTTATATTAAATCAGAAAGTTTATTTTCCTGAAATAACTGATTTGATATTTATCAATTGTCATGAGCATTCAACTTTAATATAACTTAATGCATTGCTATACACTGAAAACAGCAATTATGATTTCATCCTTTCCTCCCTTGTGGTAACAAGAAAAACAATTTCCTTATGTTCTCCAAGGACTAGATATATAGAAGATACCATGTTGAAATTCTTCTAGGACCACATCTATATCTTGATATTATAATATTGAGTGATTTAAACGATGGTCACTCAATAATCTAATACTTGTTCCAAGAGTGTTGGTCTGTTGTTGGTCCCATTAATTAAACAATACTATTTAATGGGACCCAAGAGGCAGACTTTCTCTGTTGTTGGACTTGCCCTTTGGAACAGCATGTTCCCTGCCCAAAGTCCAAAAAGCCCCACCTTGCTTGCCTTCAGGTGAACTTTAAAAATCTGTGTCCTCAGCCTGAAGCTGAGGTAGTTTGTTTGGTGCCCTTCCAGTGGTGAATATAGATATTCAGGTATCTTGTATTTTTTGGTAGCCCTTCATATGTTGGTTATATTCTATGTTTGGTTGTTTATTGTTTTATATTTTATTATGCTTTTAGTTTGTGAAGCTACCCAGAGTAGTTTGGAAGTTGGGTGGCCTAGATATGTGATAAATAAAATTGGTCAGAGTTTACTAACATACAACAAATATAATTTAACAACAAGTCAACATGTAAATACTGTAGCACATTGAATACTCTTTCTCTTTACATCATGCATATAACATAATTCTTACATGCATTAAATGCAAACTGTATAATAATGGAAGCAAAAGTAGAAATGCTTTAGATAGATCTCTCATAAAATGCCTCTGGAGTCTGAAACCTGCTTAGTTCTACTGTTAATCTTTAATATTTTAAATGTTTGCATTTATTTTTTCTTCTTATGAAATAGACATTAAGGATTATCATGGGTAGCATAAGTAGCCAAATAAAATTTTGAAATAAGTAAGTTGGCAACAGAGAAAGTTAATTTCATGCTGGTATAATTTTCTGCTGCTTTAAGGATTGGTCGGTGGCACTGGGAAAAGCCTCTAAGTCTAGGCCACAAAGCCTCTTGCATGGAATCTGTATTTGAGAAACTTATTTCAATTCCTATATAATGCTTTGCTTTTTAAATAATATATGATTCAGTGCACAGCCTCTAAATCATCAGGCACAGTCTAAAAATCATTGATAGGCATGTAATATATCTTGGCAGTTAACTTCCAACAGATGATGTATATTCCTTATTATGGGAATATGATAAATTCACAAACTATATCATGTAAAAATGGCTACTATTGGAAAATACATCACAAATATAATTTTAACTTTTCTACACAGACCTCTTCAATGTAGCCAGTATTGCACCATCTGCATGTTTCAGAAGGGAGTAGCCATTCTGGTCTGTAACAGTAAACACACGAAAGAGAAGTATAACATAAAGAAAAAAAATTGGGCTCTAGTCCATGAAAACTTGTATCATAATACTTCTGTCCATGTGCATGTTCCTCTTCCTCTTAACATTCTCTGAAAATGTTTGCTCCACTTTCAACACTGCAAAGGCCATTGAAATAGCATTTATCAGTATTTAGAAACTGCTGGAGAAAAGCCAGCAATATGAGCTTTGAATTTACTCCCTCTGCGTCCAACCTTTCCATAATTTGAATATCAACAGGGGAATTTTAAGCTGAATCAGACAGAAGTGATTGGTAACCATTATTATTCAAGAAAGGAAAGCTATAGCTGATTTACTTCCATTTAATCATTCCTCAGACATTAGAGGTTGGTTGAATGGAATCCCCTTTTAGTTGTTATGTTTTGGTGTTTGATTGGCCATTTCATATTTTAAGGTTTTACATTTATATATTGCACATATTGAAATGTTATATACTTCGGATTTGGTGGGTATACCTTTCTGGTGGGTATATTCTTTATTGAATCACATACTTTTTGGTGGACAACCTTATAAATCTATTTAATAAAAATAAATAGTGTTAATAATAATGAAACTATAACAAAATTTTTGTCTGTCTAGGGAAGCAGTTAAAAACTGGCTATAAGATTATTACTACTGAAGCCTCTTGAGCCTCATCATCATTCTGTGTGAACTGAAACTTTACACAACATAATATAACAATATTTGTGGCTGTGCCTTTCAAGGGAATGTTACTATTAGTAGTGGAATTCTCTTTTTGGAATCATGGTTACTATTTCTTGTTGTGGAACTTTTTTGTCTTTCTTTTGGTAAAAATTCAAGAACCAAACATGTTTCCACAGCTGCCAGTTTATGAAAAGCTTTGAGGAGTGAATTGCTACATTAGGAAGAGCAGCTGATCAATCAATTAGAAGAGAGCTGGAAAGGACCTTGGAGATTTTCTAGTCTGCTCAAGCAGGAGACCCTATACCAGTGGTGGCTAACCTTTTTGGGCTTCTGTGCCAAAAATTGTGCATGTGCTTGCATGCTCATGTGCCAGCACCCAGAAGGCAATGCGCATCCCCCCATGCCCCCTAGGCATGTGTGCACAATCCCACCCACCACCCCCTTACCTGCACTGCACCTCCCAGCTGATTTTCAGCCTCCCAAAGGCTTGAGGAAGGTTTCTGCAGGCTTTGCAGGCTGAAAACTCATCCAATTTCGTCACTTCTGGTATTTTCAGAAAAGCAAGAAGTGACAAAACGGGGCTAGTTTTCGGTCTGCAAAGCCTGCAGAAGCCTTCTTCAAACCTTTGGGAGGCCAAAAAAGGCCTCAAATAATCTGAAAATCAGCTGTGAGGTGAGTGCATGTTCTGTGAGATAAGTTTGCCTGCAGCTCATGTGCCAGCACAAATGGGTCTGCGTGCCACCGTAGCATGCGTGCAATAGGTTTGTCATCACGGCCCTATACCTTTGCAGATAGGTGGCTGTCCAGTCTTTTCTTAAAAACCTCCAATGAAGAAGCCTTTATAACTTCTGAAGATGTAGGTGCAGTTAATTGTCCTCACTCTTAGGAAGTTTCTCCTTAATTCCAGGATGCTTCTCTCCTTGATTAGTTTCCATCCATTTGTCTTGCCTTGCCTTCCAGTGCTTTGGAAAATAAGTTGACCCCCTCTTCTTTGGGGCAGCCCCTCAAATACTGGAATTCTGCTATTATGTCACCTCTAGTCATTCTTTTCTTTGGACTGGCAATACCCAATTCCTGCAACCATTCTTCATATGTTTTTGTCTCCAGGCTTTTATTCATTAAAGCTGTCCCTTTTTGTTCTGTCACCAGTTTACCTCTATTGTGTTCCTCTTCCCTTTTTTGAGATTTGCAAGCCCCCAAATTTTCCTCATTCTGGAAGTGCTTGCCTGAACCATCAGACTATGATGGGAATGTACTCTATGCCATGCTGTCTGGATAATTCTGGGAGTTGAAATCCACATATCTTAAAGATGCTAAGGTTGAGAAACACTGGTTTATGCTGTTCCTTGGGTTTAGAAAAAAGATATTGGTTTTAGTTACATAATCCCTGGTGTTATGGCATGCAGTGATTTGAGTTCAGCAGAAGACTTGGAGGCAGAAACTAGTTCTGTTCCATTCCTTAACTAGCAGTACCTGGTTAGTACATGGCTAAAATAATTTAACTGCACACCTTGCTTTCTTTTATAAGGTCTAAACTCTAAATAAACCACAGAAAAGTTTCAAAGAGCTCTTAAAAACATGGTGAAAGACAACTGCTTTTTATTATGTGGGATGGGAGTAGCAATTAATAGAATAAAAAGCCAGAGTTGCCAGAACCAGTTTATAAGAGATTATTAAAATATTCAGAGGAAGGAAGGAAAGCCAATGAAAGGTCACAGATTGATCACTCAGATTGTTCTGTGATTCCTTCTTGTTTTTCCTTGATCTGCTGATTAGAATGCAGGGAAAATGAAGATGGACACAATTTCAGTTTAGAATGACTTAAAGAAATGGTAATGTTTCCTCCCTCTTTGATAAATCTCTATACAAATTATTGAGTAAAGCACAAAGCTGACACAAATTACCAACATTTAATGACAAGCATCCCATTTGCCCTGTGATCAGAGACAATAAATACAGAGTATCTCACAACAATTTCACATTCATCCAGTCCACTGTGGGATTTCTTAAACTGACAGTGGTTTCAGGAATTATTATTTTGGTGCCTTGCTTTCTCTTTCATATATTTTATTTCTTTGCTCAGAGCTGATATTCTTCTGAGGAACTTTTTCTTTCTTCTATTTTTACTGAATTAAAAGATGAGTTTTAACCTAACTATCTTATAGACCTTTGGTTAGCTTATCAGTTACTGATTTTCCACAATAAGGGACTGCATCAGGTATTACCGCATGACAAATAAAGCAATGAAGCCAAACAATGAGAATTGAGATTTCATGAGAGAGATTTGTTTTCTGAGTTTTCAGCCATCGAACAGAAAGGAAATGTATTTACTTCAGAAATGTCATCAAAACCCAAAGAAAATGTTCTGCAAATACAGGCAAAACTCAAAAAATTAGATTATCGTGCAAAAGTTCATTTATTTCAGTAATGCAACTTAAAAGGGGAACCTAATATGTGGGGTAGACTCATTACATGCAAAGCAAGATAGTTCAAGCTGTGATTTGTCATAATTGAGATGATTTTGGCTTACAGCTCATGAAAACCCCAAATCCACAATCTCAGAAAATTAGAATATTGTGAAAAGGTTCAATTTTCTAGGCTCAAAGTATCCTACTCTAATCAGCTAACTAAGCCATAGCACCTGAAAAGGGTTCCTGAGCCTTTAAATGGTCTCTTAATCTGGTTCAGTAGGAAGCACAATCATGGGAAAGACTGCTGACATGACAGTTGTGCAGAAAACCATCATTGACACCTTCCATAAGGAGAGAAAGCCTCAAAAGGTAATTGCAAAAGAAGTTGGATGTTCCCAAAGTGCTGTATCAAAGCACATTAATAGAAAATTATGTGGAAGGGAAAAGTATGGAAGAAAAAGGTGCACAAGCAGCAGGGATGACCACAGCCTGGAGAGGATTATCAGGAAAAGGCCATTCAAAAGTGTTGGAGACTTTCACAAGGAGTGGAGTGAGGTTGGACTCAGTGCATCAAGACCCACCACACAGAGACGGATCCTTGACATGGACTTCAAATATCGTATTCCTCTTGTCAAACCGCTCCTAAATAACCAACAACGTCAGAAGCATCTTACCTGGGCTAAAGAAAAACATAAGTGGTCTGTTGCTCAGTGGTCCAAAGTCCTCTTTTCTGATGAGAGCAACTTTTGCATCTCATTTGGAAACCAAGGACCCAGAGTCTGGAGGAAGAATGGAGAGGCACACACTGCAAGATGCTTGAAGTCCAGTGTTAAGTTTCCACAGTCTGTGTTGATTTGGGGAGCCATGTCATCTGCTGGTGTTGGTCCACTGTGCTTCATTAAGTCCAGGGTCAGCGCAGCTGTCTACCAGGAGATTTTGGAGCACTTCATGCTTTCTTCCACAGACGAGCTTTATGGGGATGCTGGCTTCAATTTCCAGCAGGACTTGGCACCTGCCCAAACTTCCAGAACTACCAAACCCTGGTTCAATGACTGTGGGATTACTGTGTTTGATTGGCCAGCAAACTTGCCTGACCTGAACCCTATAGAGAATCAGTGAGGCATTGCCAAGAGAAAGATGAGAGACATGAGACTGAACAATGCAGGAGAGCTGAAGGCTGCTATTGAAGCATCCTGGTCTTCCATAATACCTCAGCAGTGCCACAGGCTGATAGCTTCCATGCTACGCTGCATTGAGGCAGTAATTGTTGCAAAAGGGGCCCAAACCAAGTACTGAATACATATGCATGCTTATACTTTTCAGAGGTCCGATATTGTTCCATGTATAATCCTTGTTTTATTGATTGCATGTAATATTCAAATTTTCTGAGATTGTGAAATTGGGGTTTTCATGAGCTGTAAACCATAATAATCTCAATTTTGACAAATCATGGCTTGAACTATCTTGCTTTGCATGTAATGAGCCCATCTCATATATTAGTTTCACCTTTTAAGTTGCATTACTGAAATAAATGAACTTTTGCACGATATTCTAATTTTTTGAGTTTCATCTGTACTTGATATTCAGCACCATTTTAAAATATGGGTAGAATAATCACACCTATGGAGAAAGACAGCATTTTTACTTTCATTGATGTCAGGGAAATGAGGTATACCAACTCCAAAGTCAATCTCCATTTGCCCCTTTATGGAAGGTACATCTAGGTGGCAAGTTCTGCATATTAGATTTGCAGTGTATAACATACATAATTATAATAACATGCATGTATTTGGTATTGTAATGTACTGATTGTGATGTGTCTTTACCTACAGATATCAGAATTGTGCAAGCTAAGGAATTTCACTCTAAAGAAGTAAAAATTGGTCATTGAAGAAGCAGAATAGGGAGAGTATTAACACTTTTGAACTTTAGTGTTGTAGAAGATACCTGAGATTATCATGGACAGCCAAACAAACAATGTAATGTATTATTGAACAAGTCAACCCAGAGCTCTCACTCACAAACAACTGGGCTTAAATTAACTTACTTCAGACATTTTATGTGAAAACTAAGCTCTCTGGAAAAGATTCTACTACTTTGAAAAGGGGAAGAAAAGAGCAACAAGGTGGGGTGGCACAGTTACATTGGTGATGAGTATACTATTGGAAGAGCCATTTGGTCTTGTGATTAAGGCATCAGACTAGAAATCAGGGTACATTAGTTCTTTTCCTGCTTTCTTCTTAGTGTGGAGGATAGTGCCTATGCAGTGGGAGGCAATGTGATGGACTACAGTGAAGTGGCAGTTTCCTAGGTAGAAGAGAACATATTCTGAGGTGGGGGAGGAAGACAAAAGACAACACAGCCCAGAACTGGATAGGAGACAGAAGAAGAAAATACCATATCTGTTAGGGTGACAGTAATAAAGGTTTAGTCCGTCAAGTTTCTGTCTATTAAATGTAAGCAATAAAAAAGAAGGCAATAGAAAACCACTTCTGAAAAACCTTGCCAAGAAAACTGTGGGAACATCTCCTGGCAGTCTCTGATAATCAGATACAATTGGGAAAAAAATAAACTAACAAACAAATAAATCCATAATTGGGAGACCTGAGAGAACAGATTAGGGATAGATATATCATGAAAAAAAATACTTTTGTGTGAATCCTAGGGTAAAGAACAATTTGATGCTATCTAATTAATCAATTACCAATTTATTTTTATATGTAAAATAGTATATTCATCTGGACCAGTGTTTCTCAACCTTGGCAACTTTAAGATGTGACCTAAACTCCCAGAATTCCCTAGATAGAATGGTGGGAGCTGAAGTCCAAACATCTTTTTTTTTTTTAATTGGTTTTTAAAACAAACACAAACAAACAAAACATAAAAACATCAAGTCATCTTCCATATATGTTCATACAGTGTGCCGGTTGGTTTACAAATTGTTTTGTGCTTCCATTTCATAGTCTTCAATTATAATTACATTGTATATAATCTCGTATTTTCAATCAAATATTAAATACATTAATATCATTATTAATCAATCATTTGACTATACTTTTATTCATTCATGTTTTACAAAATGATCATATTTTACTTAATTTGTTTTATGACAATTCATGTGATCATCCCAGATCTACCCTAGAATCATTTTGTAGATATAAGAAAAGAATACATCTTTATATATTATTATTTTCTAAAAATCTACATATTTCATTACTATATTTTATTGTCTAACCATTGATAGAATAGATCCCAAATATTATAAAATTGTTTATCATCTTGTTCTCTAATTTCAAATGTCAATCTACTCATTTCAGCACATTCCAATATTTTCTTAAAAGAGAAATAGGAATAGAAATAGAATATTTCCAAGCCTCTAGTTGGCAGTGTTACAAAGTTTCTTTAGCTTTCACTTTTCCCCTCCTTTTCCAAGCAAAATACAATTAGAATTAATTAAAAAAAGAAAAATATATTTTTTTAAAAAATAACAAAAGGGAGTCTCTGGCTTAGAATATTATAAAGTCAAAAAGGAGAAAAGAAGAGAAAAAAAGAAGAGAGAAAAAACAGTCCAGTTTCAAAATATAAGATCATATGTAGAAAATCCACCAATGAGAAAAAAAAAATAAAAGAAGTGATTAAGCGGTGATTTTAAACAGGAATGTCAATGAAATCCAAACATCTTGAAGTTGCTAAGGTTGAGAAATACTGGTCTAGGTCCTTTTTTGATTTTGTGTGGAGAAATAAATAAGGGATAACAGCACTGAGGTTTGGATCAAATGTAGAATCAAAGAAACTCATGCTTTCATAATGCTGCAGAAAAGGAGCAAGGTTTACTGAGAAAGCAGAACCTGAATAAACCAGAACGAAACAGGTTTTTAATTAGAGG
>BLBF01014108.1:0-10294 GCA_015471245.1 Laticauda colubrina
CTTTCTCTGCAAATTGTAGAATAGAAAAGAGCCTGGATGACACTGGCTTTGGTTCTTTCAAAGCACAGCTGACCTGAAAAAGAATGGAAGGGGGATATTAATAATATGCAGTAGTATGAACAGCTTTGTTTGAGAGCAAAAGAAAATAAAGATGATGATAAAAATTGTGGTTATCATGAAGAAACAAGTAATTTCTCCTCTTGCAGATAGAAATGTGGGCACTTATCTACTCACTCTGCTCAATCATTGTATATCTTCCTACTGACCCCTACAATGTCTGAGGTAGTCTATGGAACGTTATGGACATATCTGTGGGATTTTGGAGGTGGTGGACATGGTGGCAATCTTAGAGGAGATGTCAATTCCTTCAAGGACAATAAAAGTGTCCTTCTGTCTTCTACAGATCGTTTGAAACTTGGATCTCCCCAGCTGAGAGCAAGTCCAGCAAAGCATCAAAGGTCCCTTGGGGGTTGAAATAATGGATCATTGTAGCCCAGGTGGACACTTGGAAGGAATTGGAAATTGGTTGATCTCTTGCATGGTGAAAAAAGAAACAAGAGGTCTTTGGGTAGATGCTTTCCAAGTAAAATGATATAGAAATCAATTAGACTAGAGAGAAACAAAAAGAAAGAGAAATAGCAGAAAAAGCTAAAAGTTGCAAAAATAAAATAAAATAGAAGAATTAAAAAAACCAAAATGATATAAACAAAGTGCAAAAAGTATCTTTTAATATTCTTTACAGCAATTACAAGTACAATTTAATTATATTTTAACCTCTCTGTCAAAAGTTACATGACATATTTCTATATCTATCCTCTCCAATCATTAAAAATATAAATTTCAAGTTGGTATTTGTGGATTTTTTAATGCAAAAAGACACTAACGGTGTTTCAGTCCCCAATAAAGGTAGATATTGCCTTTTTTCTAATAAAAGAAATCAGTCTGGCAATCTCAACAAGTTCTGTCTGTTTCACCAACCATTCATCCACGGTCAGTATTGCTGAATTTTCCCATCTTCGTAATCTTGCCATATTAATCAGAAATTGAAATAATCTTCTTTGACATTTTTCTATCTTTGTATCCATGAATCTGAAAAAGAAACAATATATATCTTTAAAATCCTCTCTATCAATCTAGGAGTGTGGAACTAATTTTGAAAGCTTTCTTACATGTTCACTAAGCATAATAAAATGCCCCTTCCTGTTTTCAAATCTCTAACACTGCATAGCTTTCCAGAAAATGCTCATGACATAATTTGGGGGAGTCTGTTTTACTTGAATTAATTTTGGAATGAAAACAAGGAGCAGCCCAGGCCATCTTTCCTTATGTCTCCATCATCTCACCCCCTCCAAGATTCCTGAGCCACAGAGAGATTCAGCTGCTGAATCAACATTCATAAGTTACCATATATTAAAGGGCCTGTCACATAGGCCGACGGATGCCAAAAGTATGTAAAAAAGACACAGCGGACGAGAAAATGTTTCATCAGTTGTTATCTGCTCTCAAAAGTGCCCCAAATTTGCATAAACAGAGCGGACAAAAACGGAAAGCAACGGACAGGGAGTGGACGTAGCCAGAATGTAAAGCGGATGCTCCATGGAAGCCTCGCGGATAGAAGCGGATGGCACATCCGCAGGGCTTCCGGGGGAGCACAGCAAAGCAGATGCGCAGCGGAAGGAGCGGATGCCGAGTGGATGCCGAGCGGATGCCGAGCGGATACAGCGGATGCATCACGGAAGCCTAGCAGATACCTAGTGGATGCCTAGTGGATGCAAAGTGTTCACTGCACATTTGGGGAGGATGTATTGCATCAGCCCCGCGGATATAAAAGAATGCAGCTCGTAAGCAGGTCACCATTCAGAGGAAAGACATGCTGCCAGACACATCTCCAGCCAACAACCATGGGGAAAAAGAGGAAGCCTCTGCCTATTCCTACCAGCCCTGGCAAGAAGGACAGGGCCACCATCCCACCCCCTGGCGCTGACTCTGCTTCTGCTGGGGCTTCTGCTGCTCAGGCTGACTCTGCTGGTGCTGCTCCTGGTGCTGGTGCTTCTGCTGGTGCTTACTCTGCTGGTGCTACTACTGGTGCTGGTGCTTATGCTGGTGCTTACTCTGCTGGTGCTGCTCCTGGTGCTGGTGCTTCTGTTGGTGCTTACTCTGCTGGTGCTGCTCCTGGTCCTGCTGGTGCTTCTGCTGGTGATGACTCTGCTGGTGCTGCTCCTGGTGCTCGTGCTTCTGCTGGTGCTTACTCTGCTGCTGCTGCTCCTGGTCGTGCTGTTGCTGCTGGTGTTCCTGGTGCTGCTGGTCCTGCTGGTGCTGCTGGTGCTGCTTGTCCTGCTACTAGTGCTTTTCCTGCTGCTGTTGTTGCTGGTGGTGGTGGTGGTGGTGTTGTGGACCAGCCCCTAGAACCTCAAAGCCCTTTTGATGAGTGCCCAGAAGGCCCAGCCAGAGGGAGGAAGAGGCAATTGCGCGATAGGGAGAGGAGGCAGTACTCCATCAAAGAGGAACATGAGGATGAGGTACTCGAATGGCTGAGGGAGAATGAGGAACCTTGGCGGAAGGGAAACAGGCTCTACAGGGACACCAAAAGGAAGCAGGCTGCTTGGAGAGAGAAAGCAGAGAGCCTGGGCTACACTTCGTAGGTCCTCCTCAGCTGGTGGAAGCTCATGCACACATTGTACGGGAAGCTGCACCTCAAGAAGTCTGGCCAGGCCACAGTCAAGCTCACCGACCGGGAGACCTACGTGATGGCCAAGTGCAGCTTCTTGGAGGATGAGGTCCACCACTGAGGAGCAGCCCCTCTGTCTACCCTCCCTCTCAGGCAGCCCACAGAGAGCCAGTCTTCTTCTGGCCAGGCAGGTATCTGTGGAGCGCCTGTAGCAGAGTGCATGGAGGACCCCCTGACACAGTGGGAGCAAGGAGAGGGCGCTGACACCAGAGACCAACCCACACCCACCCCCAGCTCCTCCTCCACAGAAAGCAGGCAGAGAGGCAGACTGGAGGGGAGAGCCACACTGTCCTGCTGGAGATCAGGGACACCATCAAAAGCAGCGTAGATCTCCTCTCTCAGCTGGTACACAATGACATACCATCCTTAAACCGCAAGCCCTTCCTCAACTACATCAACCAGACCCTCATGGACATGTCCGAATCACAGTACCAGGTGATAAAGGAGAGGATCACCGGTCTTCTGAACAACCCTCCAGGCCCAGCTAAACCTGCTCCGATCCAGTCCAGGTCTTCTCCTCCACCCCAGGTGATGTCACAGCCCTTCCAAGGCTTTCCACAGGCCCTCACCTACCAAGGCTACGGCTACCAGGAGTTCCAGCAGCACAGGAAACCCTTCCCAGTCCAGGCCCAGGTACATCGTACGCCACCTATGCCACCGATGCTACCGATGCCAGAGATGCCACCAACGCCACAGATGCCACCGATGCCAGAGATGCCACCGACACCACAGATGCCACCAACGCCACAGATGCCAGCCACACCTCACCTCGCACAGCTGCAGACCAGACAGCCCCACTACACTCCTCCTTCCTCCACCCCACAGCCAAGCCCGGCCTCAGAACATCTGTCATCGGTCTTGGGACTGATACCCCATTTCATGGAGGAAGGGCTCTCAACATCATGGAACTGAGCCAGCTCTCTGAGAGCTTCCTCCACACACCATCCCCTGTTGTCCTCTTGGGGCCAGGCACCCCAATGGCGCCTCAGACCAGCACTCCAGCAGCAGCCACCTCCACAGCACCTGGACCCTTCACCCCTGAGACTATGGGCACACCTCAGAGTGACTGAGAAGAGTGCCAGAGACTGGGTTGTTACCTTTTTACTTAATCTTTGCTTGGGACACTTTAATTGGGTCATTTTGCTTTTACAGTTTGTTATTAATAAGGTTTATCTTTGCTTCACACACTTGGTTCAGTTCTTTTAGTAAATGAAATCTTGGTGGAAACTTTTAGAAATGGTTTAATCCTTTGTATGCTTGTGGGATGGGTACGGATAGCAGTGGGATGGGCAGGGATACCTGTGGAATGGGTAATAGCTGTGAGATGGGTATGGATAGCAGTGGGATGGGCAGGGATACCTTTGGGATGGGTAATAGCTTTGGGATGTGTAAGGATAGCAATGAGATAGACAAGCCTCCAGTGCAAGCATAGTGGGACTGTATGGTCCACCCTCCCAGGTGCCACACCTATGGCCCTTTATTATCAATAACAATTTAATCATTCATCAACACATTTCAACATAAACACAACTCTTTATTAAATGCCCTGTTCATTGTAGGGTCACTCAACATACATGGCACAATCTCAACAGTGTGATGAGACAGGCTGAAGGAAGCATCCATGAAGCATCTACCATCCTGTCTTGCCACTCCACTGCTCCAGCTGGGGAGTTGCATCAGTGTTTCAGGAGGTTGCGCTGCTTCTTTCCTTCACGTGAAGCTCTATTGGGGCCTTGCACATCCACAGTGTCTATCAGGTTTCACCCTTGCCTCCATTCACCAGGCTCCATGTCCCCATTGCCTTGTTGGTGGTCCACGAGCCTGTTCTGCAACACTGGGTCCCCCATGATGAAGTAGGGCACATCTTGTGTTTCATTGGGCAGGGGGTCTGGATCTGGGAAGCCCATGATGAGGTTGCATTCCAGCCCATCCTGGAGGTGACTAGCGTTTTATACCTGGGCATCTGAAGCTGACCCATTGCCTGAAGCATCGATGTACATGAACTTGTAGTCAGCATCAACCATGGCAAAGAGGATGATACTGAAGAAGCCCTTGTAGTTGTAATAAGAGGACCCTGAGTTGGCTGGAACTTTGCAGGCCACGTGCTTCCCATCTATGGCTCCAACGGTATGGGGAAAGTTCCACCTCTGATACCACTGTTCTGCAACTTTCCTCCAGCCTTCTTCAGTGGTGGGACACTGGAGGAGCTCCTCCAGGTATTCTTCAATGATGGCTTGCACCACTTCTCTGGCCACTTTGCTGATGCTGTTGTGTGACACCCTCCAGGCATACTGCATGTTTCTGTACGTGGTCCTGGAGGCCAGGTGATGCAGAGTCAGTGCCACCTTCAGCCCAGGGTCCCGGTTGGGATGGAAGTTGGTGCTCGGCTTGGTCAATCTGGGTCTCAGACGCTCTACACATTCATCAAACATGGCTGGTGGCATCCTGATGAAGTGCTGGAATGCACAAGTGTCTTCATTCCTCAGCTCCACCATCAGCTTGTCATACAATCCAAACTCCACTCTTCTCTCGATCCATTGTCGGACCCACACAGCTCTTGGACATCTTCTTCTCCTTGCGTAGAAAAGGTGAAACAGTCTGAAGAGGGCTTGGTTCTAGTGTTGAATGATCGCGGCTACCATAAGGACTGTGTTGTGATCCATGGTGGAGATCAATGGATGATGTGGAAGAGCAAGACAAAGGGTGAAGAGGTCTGTAAACCACGGCTGCTGGATTGATAGTGAGATCCAGGTGATTTCCTCCCCCTTTTTAAAGGAAATATCGGTTTTCCGCTAGGTGTCCTTCCACATACTCTAGTCATACTCCAGACATCCTAAATATCTGAGATACATCCCATATACAAATGTTTTGTCCATTTTCCTGCTTTCTATATGAGATTCATCCACTTACATCCTTTCTATTTCCATGCTACTAACGCTGTGTGGACGTTCCATGTACCTTTCACTTCCTCACTCTTTCCGTTTTCAGTTGCAGCGGATGTGAGTTACGAGGATGTCCAGAGGATGCCGAGAGGATACAGCGGACATTTAATGGATGACAATGAACGTAGAAAGTTTGTTGCCTGTATGTGTCACAGATGTACATCGTACGCAGTGGAAAGTTCATCTGCTCAAAAAGTTTTGTTCAGCTCAAAATTTCTTGCGCAGATGAAATCACAGTGGATGGATGCTCGATGGATTGAGCATATGAAACACGTATGCAGTGAGTACACAACGGGTGCATCGCGTTTTCCAATGGATAGCAAGCTTTTTTGTCCATTTTACATCCTCTTTGCATCCATTGGTGCAGTAGGACATGGGCTTAATATGTTACCCTATTTTCTAAATATTATTAATTGCAGAAATATTCTTATTACCCCCTGTGACCCTGCAGAATCCCCCTTTTTTAATTCATCAACCATTATCTCTGAAAAAACAATTTATTTTCAACATTTCCGATTTCCATATTTCTTTATTTCATTCACCTGTTTCTTACTGCTTCTCTTCCCCCTCTTTTCCCCATATCTTTTCTCATTCCAGTTTATATCCCTCTCTTTCTTAATATCTTCCTTTCCCTTTTTCTGCTGGGTCTTTCTGCATTTCCTGACTTCACAGGTATTCCCTCTTTTGATTGCCTTCTTAAATTTCAACTTTTTAACCTTCCTTCTTTCCTCATTTCTTTGTAGTGTTCTTTGTATAAACTGTCTATTCAAAATATCTTCTCCTTGAGTCGAATCCTCTTCCTCTGAAGCTCTTTCTCCTTGTTCTTCAATCGCCATTTCCATTTTTTAAAGTGATTCACCTCTTTCCTGTAGTAATTCTCTCATATTTTTAAGTTCCATTTTTAATTCCCGAAGAAATATTACCATTACACACTCTTATATTTTATGATCATTAAAGTCCACACACACACACACACACAAAAAAAAAAAAACCACACACACTTTTCCTGTCCTTCTTTCTTTCAATTTTCTAAAGTTCTCAGTTATTCCAGCTGAGGGTCTATCCCGGCAAGACTACATTCTCACCAATGCACCACCAAAGTTCCCAGAAAAGATGTCCCCTTTCACTACCTTTATACAGATAACAGTTTGCACGGGGGACATAAAATAGCCTAAAGAATTGTCATAAGACATCTCATGTTGGACATAACTGAATCAGTTTGAAATAATGTTTCATATTACAGCATCTGAAGGACTCATTATCAATTGTACTGAAGCATTCCAAGCCATTTAAGAAAATTATAAGGGCTCTAATCTCCACATTCAATTTTCGGTGAAGGCCACTGTTTTTGGTGAATAGCAGAGGTGGTATTCAGCAGGACTGACTAGTCCTGGAGGACCAGTAGTGGAAATTTTAAGTAATTTGGAGAATCGGCAAATACCACCTCTGACTGGAGATTGTACAGAATCCTTCCCCTACCACGCCCACCAAGCCATGTCCACAGAACCGGTAGTAAAAAGAAATTGAATCCCACCACTGGTGAATAGGCGTAGCCATTTAAAATGTGTCTTAAGGCTTTGGAAAACAGAGAAAAGACACCAATACTTCACCCACCTTGTTGAGTAACTTTAGCTGTGAAAGAGCATCTTGGTCAATAGTAAAACTCTGTCTTTGAAAACTGCCTAGTTGCTCTGTAATGGGATCCTCCCTGGAGAGAACTATCATGCTTATAAAGTTCAGATCTGCTGCTATATCCCCATTTTTGTCCAAGTACAGTTTCAAGTGGAAAAGATTGCAAAACTCATTCTTTTTTAGTAATGGATGGAACTAGAACAGAAATATCCAGGATTTGTAACAGCAGAAACCTTGTTTCTTTTTTTTCTAACCCCATATGGTTTATTTTTCACATTTGAATCTTTCTACTACAGTTGTCTCACTTGCAAATATCCTGAGTCAGAAGAACAAGTGTTATCAGTATCCCCAAAAGAGAAAAAAGAAAAAGGTTCAGCAAAATTGATCAATCATATGTGGACAAGATACACTGCTCAAAAAAATAAAGGGAACACTTAAACATAACTCCAAGTCACTCACACTTCTTTGAAATCAAACTGTCCACTTAGGTAGCAACACTGACTGACAATCAATTTCACATGCTGTTGTTCAAATGGAATAGACAACAGTTGGAAAGCATAGACAGTTAGCAAGACATCCCCAATAAAGGAATGGTTCTGCAGGTGGTGACCACACACCACTTCTCAGTTCCTATGCTTTCTGGCTGATGGTTTGGTCACTTTTGAAGAGCTGCTCAAAACTTTTTGAGCAGAAAATGTATCCAACGCGTCCATTCTGCATCTGGTACGCATACGTGGAACATCCATTCTACATCCGTCGGCATCCGTTACGCATCCACTATATCTGCTAGGCATCCGCTGGGTATCTGTGCAACTCAAATCCACTCCAGCAGAAAGCCGACACAGGGAGGAAGCGAAACGGACACGGAACGGATGCGCAGCGTTAGTAGCACGGACAGAGAAAGGATGAAAGCAGACGCAGCTCGCAAAGAAAGCATTTAAAACGGAAAAAACATTCACAGAGGGGACCTATCTCGGATATTAAGGATGTTTAGAGGATACCTAGAGGATGCAAAAGGACACACAGTGGAAAACCGATATTGCCTATAAAAAGGGGGAGGAACTCACCTGGATATCACTTTCAGTCCAGCAGCCCTTCTATGCAGACCTCTGCAGCCTTCATCTGGCTCTTGCTCTTCCACAGCATCCAGTCATCTCCACCATGGATCGTAACACACTCCTTTTGGTAGTCACCATCGTTCTGCAACAGTGCAAAGCCATCTACAGGCTCTTTCAACTGTTCTACGGGAAGAAAAGGAGGCGACCAAGAAGTGTCTGGGTCTGAAGATGGATCGGGAGAAGAGCAGAGTACGGACTGTACAACAAGCTGATGGTGGAGCTGAGGAACGAAGACACACGTGCATTTCAGAACTTCATGAGGATGCCTCCAGCCATGTTTGACGAAGTTGTGGAGCTGCTGAGACCCAGGTTGACCAAGGCAAACACAAACTTGCGGCCCAGCCTGGACCCTGGGCTCAAGGTGGCACTGACTCTGCACCACATGGTCTCAGGGAACACCTACAGGAGCATGCAGTATGACTGGAGGGTGCCACACAACACCATCAGCATTGTGGTCAGAGAAGTGGTGCAGGCCATCATCGAAGAACACCTGGAGGAGCTCCTCCAGTGCCCCTCCACTGAAGGATGGAAGAAAGTTGCAGAGCAGTGGTATCAGAGGTGGAACTTCCCCCACACCGTTGGAGCCATAAATGGGAAGCACGTGGCCTGCAAAGCTCCAGTCAAGTTGGGGTCCACTTATTTCAACTACAAGGGCTTCTTCAGTATCATCCTCTTCGCCATGGTCGATGCTGACTACAAGTTCATGTACATCGATGCTTCAGGCAACAGGTCAGCTTGAGATGCCCAGGTATACAACGCCAGTGACCTCAAGGAGGGGCTGGAACACAACCTCATCATGGGCTTTCCAGATCCAGACCCCCTGCCCAACGACACGCAAGATCTGCCCTACTTCATTGTGAGGGATGAAGCCTTCTCCCTCAGAACCTACCTCATGAAACCCTACACTTCCAGATGCCTCACCCGTGAAGAGAGGATCTTCAACTACAGGCTGTCCAGGGCAAGGCGGGTGGTGGAGAACGCCTTTGGCATCCTGGCCAAAAGGTTTCAGATACTTCTCACCACCATGCAACATCGCCCAGAGACCGTGAGGAGGATAGTGGAAGCTTGATGCATCCTGCACAATCTCATGCGCACCCGCTACCCAGTGTTGCAGAACAGGATCGTGGACCTCCAACATGGCAACGGGGACATGGAGCCTGGGGAATGGAGGCAAGGGCAAAACCTGATAGACACTAAGGATGTGCAAGGCTTCAACAGAGATTCACGGGAAGGGAAGAAGCAGCACAACCTCCTGAGACACTGGTGCAACTCCCCAGCTGGAGCAGTGGAGTGGCAAGACAGGATGATAGATGATTAATGGATGCTTCCTTCATCCTGTCTCATCCCACTGATGAGATTGGGCCATGTATTTTGGGTGGGCCTACAATGAACAGGGCATTTAATAAAAAGTTGTGTTTATGTTGACATGTATGGGTCAATGATTACATTATTATTGATAATAAAGGGCCATAGGTGTGGCACCTGGGAGGGTTGACCATAGAGTCCCACTATGCTTGCACTGGAGGTTTATCTATCCCACAGCTATTACCCATCCCAAAGGTATCCCTGCCCAACCCACAGCTATGCTTAGCAATCTCACAAGCATGCAAAGGCTTAAAACCATTTCTAAAAGTTTCCACCAAGACTTTACTGAATAAAAGAACTGAAGCAAGTGTGTGAAGCAAAGATAATCTTTATTAATAAGAAACTGTAAAAGAAAAATGACCCAAGTCAAGTTTCCAAAGCAAAAATAAAGTCAAAAGGTAGCCACCCAGTCTTTGGCAGTCTTCTTGGTCACTCGGAGGTGTGCCCAGTCTCAGGGGTGAAGGGTCCAGGTGCTGTGGAGGTGGCTGCTGCTGGAGTGCTGGTGTGAC
>BLBF01014109.1:2550-16552 GCA_015471245.1 Laticauda colubrina
ACTGTTTCCGAGGAGCATGAGGATGAGGTGCTGGAATGGCTGAGGGAGAATGAGTACCTCTGGAGAAAGGGCCACAGACTGTATCGGGACACCAAGAAGAAGCAGGCACCTTGGAGAGAGCCAAGGCAGAGAGCCTGGAGTACACTGCAGAAGTACTCCTACGATGGTGGAAGCACATGCACATCTGGTATGGCAAGCTACACCTCAAGAAATCCGGGGAGGTCGCTGTCAAGCTCACTGACCGGGAGATGTACGTCATGGCCAAGTGCAGTTTCCTGGAGGGTGAGATCCGCCACCGAGGAGCAGCCCCTCTGAGACCCCTCTCCTTCAGACAGCCCACAGACAGCCAGTCCTCTTCCAGCCAGGAGTCAGTTACCCTGTTCAGGCAGGTGTCTTCAGAGGGCCTCACGGGAGAGACCCCCCCGACAGCTGCACTCCCCATGCCGGCAGACTTGGAGGATCCCGTGGAGGATGATGTCCTGCTGTCACAAATGGAGGAAGAAGCAGCAGCCACCAGAGGCCAACCCACCCCCACCCCCAGCTCCAGAAAATGCAGACAGAGAGGCAGACTGGAGGGCTCGGACCACAGTGTGCTGTTGGAGATCAGGGACACAATGAAGACCAGCACAGAACTTCTCTCAGCTGGTCCACTTGGACAGAGCATCCTCGGGCCGGAACACCATCATCACCTATATGAGCCAGACCCTGAGGGACCTGCCCAAGGCCCAGTACCAGGTGATGAAGCAGAAGATCACAGCACTTCTGCACAACCTTCAAGGACCAGCTGAAGCTGCTCCTACCCAGTCCAAGTCTGCTCCTCCACCCCAGGCGATGTCACAGCCCTTCCATGGCTTTCAACAGCCCCTCACCTACCAAAGCTACCACTACCAGGATTTCCCACAGCAGAAGCAGAACTTCCCAGTCCAGGCCCAGGTTCATCGGACGCCACAGATGCCACTCCTCACCCAGCTGCAGACCAGACAGCCCCGCGACACTCCTCCTTCCTCCACCCCACAGCCAAGCCCGTCAACGGACAATCTGTCATCAGTATTGGGCCTGACATCTCAAGTCCTTGATGAAGGGCCTCTCAACCTCACAGGACTGAGTCAGCTCTCGGATAGCTTCCTGAACACACCATCCCCTGTTGTACCCTCGGGGCCAAGCACCCCAATGGTGCCTCAGACCAGCATTCAAGCCCCCTCCACAGTCCCTGCCCGCTTAACAGCTGAGACCATGGACATGACTCAGAGTGACTGAGAATAGTGTCAGAGACTGTGTCAGACGATGCTCCATTCAAAATCCAAGAAAGAAATACTTAGACTCTTTAAGTTAGAGAAAAGTTATCTTTTACTGAAAATGAAGTGGTAGCAACCAGACAATTCTGAATCTGAGAAAATAGGCGCGTAAATCACAAATACAAAGTGATGGAATTGTTCCCACCCCCAATAGTGTAGAGAGAAGCCACTGCGGGGGGAGGGACCTGCCTTGCATTGGGGTTTAGGTGGGGCGGATTCCTCCCCGTCCGACCTCCAGTCACCTGGGCAGCCCCGGAACCGCCCTGCCTGAGTGACAGGAGGACCCCCCACCCCCTTTCCCACCCCACGAGGCCTCTGTCCCCAGGCCTGCGAGGCCATCGAGACGATCACCTGGGGCCCGGAGGCTGTGAGGGTCCGGTGGGAGAGGAAGCCGCTGCCCACCGCTTGGAAGGACGGAGACCGGACAGGGCCAGGATACCTGCAGGAGCCCCCCTTCCTCTCCGAGGGTCCCCCCCGCCCGCCTCACCTAGCTGGGGGGGGCTACCTCCAGATCCCCTCCCGTCCAGGACCACCATCCCGGGAGATCGCCTGGCGGCCCTTTTCCAGAGCAGCCCCGCCACTGAGGAAGAGGCTTCCCCGGGGGATTCGGCAGCCCCCCCCTCCGCCCCATTATTTAGGGAATTGTGTTTGTGGCT
Organism: Laticauda colubrina; assembly: GCA_015471245.1. Classification (NCBI taxonomy): domain Eukaryota; kingdom Metazoa; phylum Chordata; class Lepidosauria; order Squamata; family Elapidae; genus Laticauda; species Laticauda colubrina. The sequence goes on from BLBF01014109.1 coordinate 4,502, forward strand.
TTTTGTGCTTTTTCCACATGGCAAAACATTTACTATGGGAACCAATACGAGACATGCTGGTGGCTATTGACTTGCATGGATTTTAAAAATTATTTTATTCCTTTATCGTACATCAGGTTCCATTTCTGTTGCGACAGTGCATTGTCTGTGTCGGGCCTTTTTAAAAGATCCATCATATTTTATGCCCCGATTATGACCGTTATTCTCCTCATTGTACAACTGAGCCTCTTTGGAAGAGACGAAGATCGGGTGCTGTCCTTATAACCGTTACTCTCCTCGTTCGACCACAGACCCAAAGGAAGAAGGAGCGGTGTGATTGGATGAGATGCTCAAAAGAAAAGGCGCCTATTACTCAGACAGGCGCTGAGAAAGAACGCGGGGGGGGGGGAGGGCTGAGAACTCCGGTTCCCCTCAGAGAGGAGCAGCGAGGTCTTGGGAGGGGGAGGCGGGCGAGAATTTCAGGGTCCGTGGAAGGGGTGGTGGCTGGTCCAGGCTAAGGAAGTGGGGCGGGCGAGAAGGGGGAGCGGGGGGGGTCGCTAAGGGCAGAGCGTTTGGGGGGAACTGGGCGGGGGGGGCGTGTGGCTGGGGGGAGGAGAGCGCTTGGGGAAGCAGGGGGGGCCTTGAAGAAAGGGCGGGAACGAGAGGGAACGTGGCAGCACCGGGCGGGGTGGGGGGGGGGGCAGGAGCAAAGCGCCGCTGAAAGGCCGGAGGAGCCGCCGGAGCGAGACAGAGGTTCTGTTCTCTTCGATGGCTCGGCTGGCAGTGCCTGGAGCCCCCCCCCCCCTCCCACGCCTTCTCCAAAGAGGGGCGAGCAGGGCGGAGTTGCCAGCCCTGAGCCGGGAGGAGGGAAAGGAAGCCTTTGTTCAGTCCGGTCTCGGACCCAGGACAGGCGGGCAGGGAGGCCTTCCCTCCAGCGCCCCAACCCCAGCTCCTGTCTCCAGGGCCCCCCAGCCCCCCCACCTGAGCCTCGGGGGCCTCCTGGTCCAGCCACAGAGGGCGGGGAAGGCAGCCTCCGTTTCCCAGGGTCCCTCCTGGCAGCCCCCATCCCTGAAGTGGGGGGGGCTGGGGAGCCCCAGACTGACGCTCCCTCCTTCCTGGGGCAGCTTGTCCTGAGGCTGGTCCAGAGCCCCCCCCCCAGGCCCCTTTTCCCAGTGGGACTTTCCTTCCTTTGCTGCCCTGCGACCCCCCCCCCCCTTCCCCACCAGGGGCTGCAGGGAAGGAAGAGGCTCCTGGGGGAGAGCAGGGACCCCCCTTCAGCCCCCCCTCCAGACAGGAAGAAGCTTCCATGGGGGTCAAGGGGATCCTTTCCTCTCCAGCTGATCGCAGGGATCTGGGATCTCTTTAGGGGGGAAAACCCTCCAAAATAAAGTGTTTTTTTGAGGGGGGTGCAGCTGCCCCCCCCTTCCCCTCCATTGCAGGCTGCCCTCTGGAGGGACCCCCTTCCTGGCGAGGCTCCTCCCCGCCAGACCCCTTTGCAACCTCCTGGGATCCGGGTGTGGCTGGGGGCTCAGGGGTGCAAAGGGCGGGGGGGGGGGGAAATGAAGCCTTCGCCCCTACCGCCTCGGAGCCTTTTCCCATCAGGCTGGCGAGGGAGAGAAGCAGAAGCGGGCAAGAGGCAGGCGCACATGCTCAGTTCCCTTCTGAAGCTCGGAGGCTACCCGCACTGCGCCGCCAGCGGAAGGAGACCCCTGGTGGTTGCTCCCTGTCACGGCAGCTCCCCTTGCGAGCCGGAGAGACCCGCCTTCGCCTCCTTGGCGCCACAACCCAAGCGGCGTTGAGACCTGACGGGTGCGGGGAGTGGATAATGGGTGGTTCATGTGTTAGATAGTTTGTATCGTCTCCACCTGTGACAGCGAGGGGCAGTGCAAGGGTTAAGGCCAGAGAGTTGTGGCGTCCTAGAGCGGAAAGGAATGCCTGCTTCCGCCCTTCCTTAGAAAACGGAATCGTTTCCCGTTCCAATCACTACGGGCAATGGTCGCTCGCGCATGCGTCCTTTGACCTCAAGCTGTTCCTCAAGGATTTCTTCGCCTGATGCTGTGAGGCTTGGATGGGACTCCGCGGGAGGGTCACGTGATGGAAATCGGCTCTGCTCTGCTCCCCTGCGGGGAGGTGGGGCCAGGATTGGGCTCCTCCCCTTTTGCCGCCTTGAACTGCTCGGGTGGGCACCCTGGAGCGATGGCGGGACTTTGGGGCTCAGGCAGCGCCAGGGGCTTTTTTTGGGGGGGGGGGTTCCTAGTGGCTGCTGGGAGGGAACCAAAGGGCCTTTCGAGGTTTGCCCCTTGGGCAGAGCGAGAGGAGGGAGGGCGCCCCTCCCCGTGGGAAAGGAGCGGCGGATTTTCCCATGCCTGGCAAGATTCCACCCTGGAGTGAGGGGAGAAATCCTGGGATGTATGGAATATATACTGTCTGTGTTAAGCCTGGGTTCCCCAACCAGGGTTAGGTAGACAAGCTAAACAGAATGTGCAGCGTTAGTCAGATAGGCACACAGATAAATGAGTGAGCTAAGCTTGTATGTTTATTAACATACAGTAAAAATAACAGATACGCTTGTGCTATCAAGAATATATTTTATTCCAGTATAAGTTTATAGCATAGTCAAAAACAGTCCTATATTCATTTACCATGTAGTCAGTCCATTCAGGGATATTCAGTTAGCAAAGTCCTTGTAGAATATCCAATTGTCAGTTCACATAAATCAGTCCGTTGTTGTCTCTCCCGTTCGAGCAATGCAGTCTTGCTTCCAAGCAGTAATCAGGGATCATCAAAGCCAGAGAGAGAGCGAGCAAGCTGTAGCCTTGCTACTTTTATATGGTTTTCCTAACCACACCCACAATTGCTATTTTACATTTAAAGCTGCATGCACTAACTATGATTTATAGTTAGTATTTCACCTAAAACAGTTAGGGTGAACAATGTTATCCCTAACAGTCTGTATAGACTCTATAAGATGGGAAGAATGTCTGTTGGAGGTTGAACTTCTCTCTCTCACACACACACACGCTTGTGACTGTATGACTAACCTTGTTGCTTAAATCCTTTCTATCTTTATTGACTGTTTTCTGGTATGATTTGATTGCTTTTTGTACTCTATGACTGTCATTAAGTGTTCTACCTGATGATTCTTGACTCGTATATCTTTTCCTTTATGTACACTGAGAGCATTTTCACCAAGACAGATTCCTTCTGTGTCCAATCACACTTGGCCAATGAAGCATTCATATACACACACACACACTCACACACACTTGTGGGGGGTGGGATTAAGTTTTTTAACAAACAATTCTGTGGGTGTGGCTTAATTGGGTGTGGCTTGGTGGTAATGTGACTGGGTGGGCGTGGCCAACTCAACATCACTCATGTCAAGGGGCGCTTCTTGCCTGGCCTCATGACAGTGGGGATGCTGCAATGGTGATAAGTGTGATAAGTAACTTTTTTCACCTCCAGTGTAACTTTGAATGGTCACTAAATGAACTGTTGTAAGTCAAGGATTACCAGTACAAAAATACAAAAAGTTTGCAAAAAGCTGCCCTAAATACCAATCGTTAGATTAAAAATACCTGGAAGCCAGAGTTACAAACCATGCAGGATGCCAGAGCACCTTGAGGAATGAAAATCGTTAAAATGCAGTGATAACTATCAAGCAGCCAACTCTTGCTCCTAAAGTGAAGCCCTTTAGCAGAGAGGTCATTTAAGCTCTCCAGAAAAAGCAGACCCAGGAAAAGCAATCCTTAGATCCATTTGAAGAGTTAAAAATACCAGCTGGTCTCACCTTACAAGATATCCTAAGGAAATCACCCAGATTTAAGGAAAGGTCACATGCCCCCCAAAAGGCAGTAAAATAATCAGTGCCAAGCTTGCATCCGGCTTCTTGGAAGTATACCCAAAAGGACAGTGATAGTAAGTATTCAAGCAGTGAAGGAAGACCCCCTCCCCAAATAGGAAAAGAAACCATGAGGCAAGAAAAAATTCAAACACAATACAAATAATTAAATCACAATGGTAGCTGTTGCTTTTTGAAGCTGAACAGGGAAAATTACCCCATCAATTAGCACAGGTTTAAACTTCACCAAGCACAGAATTAATCTTCACCAAAAACCAGTTTTAGACCAAAAGCCTTGCTGAATGTCACTCACCTTGGTTCCCTGTCACTAAAAGCTTTGCTTCATTATTCAATGATTTATTCAAAGTGCTGATTGTCCAGGGAAGTATTTCTTCCCAACAGCTGTGTAAACATCTTAAAACAACCCTTCCCCTTTAAGAAAGCCCCAGAAGATCCAGAGACAGGAAGACAAGGCTGTCTGCCAAGAATGTAATAAGGGTGGAAAAAACAAAAAGAGATTGCTTCTAAGTTATCAAGGGTTCTCTAGAAGAGGTAGAATCCCATCCTTGCTCTTGTGATTGTATGACAAAGGCCCGGTCCCACTGCACTTACGGATGCAAAGAGGATGTAAAATGGTTAAAAAAAGCTTGCCATCCGTTGGAAAACACTATGCATCCATTGTGTACTCACTGCATATGTGTTTCATACGCTCTATCCGTTGAGCATCTGTCCACTGAGATTTCATCCGCGCAAGAAGTTTTGAGCTGCACAAAAACTTTGTGAACGGATGAACTTTCCACCGCGTATGATGTACATCCGTGACATATACGGACAACAAACGTTCTATGTCCGTTATCATCCGTTAAATGTCCGCTGTATCCTCTCTGCATCCTCTGGCCATCCCCTCAACTCACATCCGCTGGAGCTCAAAACGGAAAGAGGGAGGAAACAAAAGGTACACGGAACGTCTACACAGTGTTATTCGCACAGAAATAGAAAGGATGTAAGCGTATGCATCTTGAATATAAAGTATTAAAAACGGACAAAATGTTTGTATTTGGGATGTATCGTATATTTAGGATGTCTGCAGTATGTCTAGAGTATGTAGAAGGACACCTAGCGGACAACCAATATTTTCTATAAAAAGGGGGAGAAAATCATCTGGATCTCTGGGATGGTGGACCATAGAGTCCCACTATGGTTGCACTGGAGGTTTATCTATCCCACAACTATCCTTATAAGCATGCAAAGGCTTAACCATTTTTTAAAAGTTTTCACCAACACTTTATTAAGGTAAAAAAATGAACCAAGTGTCTCAAGCAAAGATAACCTTTATTAACTTTCTTAACTTTATGACTTTATTAAATAAGCAAAATGAACCAAGTAAACTGTATTAAGTGTCTTTAGCAAAGATAAACTTTCTTAGCTAAACTTTATGACTGTATTAAGCAAAATGAACCAAGTAAAGTGTCTTAAGCAAAGATAAATTTAACAAGTAAACAACTCAGTCTCTGACATTATTCTCAGTCACTCTGAGTCATGTCCATGGTCTCAGCTGTAAAGCGGGCAGGGACTGTGGAGGTGGCTGTGGCTTGAGTGCTGGTCTGAGGCACCATTGGGGTGCTTGGCCCCGAGGGTACAACAGGTGGTGGTGTGTTCAGGAAGCTATCCGAGAGCTGACTCAGTCCCATGAGGTTGAGAGGCCCTTTAACAAGGACTTGAGATGTCAGGCCCAATACTGATGACAGATTGTCCGTTGACGGGCTTGGCTGTGGGATGGAGGAAGGGTTGGGAGGAGTGTAGTGGGGCTGTCTGGTCTGCAGCTAGGTGAGGAGTGGCGTCTATGGCATCCAATGAATCTGGGCCTGGACTGGGAAGTTCTGCTTCTGCTGTGGGAAGTCCTGGGAGTCGTAGCCTTGGTAGGTGAGGGGCTGTTGAAAGCCGTGGAAGGGCTGTGACATCGCCTGGGGTGGAGGAGCAGACCTGGACTGGGTAGGAGCAGCTTCAGCTGGTCCTTGAGGGTTGTGAAGAAGTGCTGCGATCTTCATCACCTGGTACTAGGCCTCGGGCAGGTCCCTCAGGGTCTGGCTCACGTAGGTGAGGATGGTGTTCCAGCCCGAGGATGCTCTGTCCAAGAGGACCAGCTGAGAGAGAAGTTCTGTGCTGGTCTTCATTGTGTCCCTGATCTCCAACAGCACACTGTGGTCCTGGCCCTCCAGTCTGCCTCTCTGTCTGCATTTTCTGGAGCTAGGGGTGGGGGTGGGTTGGCCTCTGGTGGCTGCTGCTTCTTCCTCCATTTGTGACAGCAGTGCGTCATCCTCCACGGGATCCTCCAAGTCCACCGGCATGGGGAGTGCAGCTGTCGGGAGGGTCTCTGCTGTGGGGCCCTCTGAAGACACCTGCCTGAACAGGGTAACTGACTCCTGGCTGGAAGAGGACTGGCTGTCTGTGGGCTGTCTGAGGGAGAGGGGTCTCAGAGGGGCTGCTCCTCGGTGGCGGATCTCACCCTCCAGGAAACTGCACTTGGCCATGACGTACATCTCCCGGTCAGTGAGCTTGACAGCGGCCTACCCGGATTTTTTGAGGTGTAGCTTGCCATACCAGATGTGCATGTGTTTCCACCATCGTAGGAGTACTTCTGCAGTGTACCCCAGGCTCTCTGCCTTGGCTCTCTCCAAGGTGCCTGCTTCTTCTTGGTGTCCCAATACAGTCTGTGGCCCTTTCTCCAGAGGTACTCGTTCTCCCTCAGCCATTCCAGCACCTCATCCTCATGCTCCTCGGAAACGGTGTACTGTTTCCTCTCTCCCTTCTCCTTCCCTTGACTCTTTCTCCCTCTGACAGGGGCTTCAGCAGTGCCTTCAAGAGCTTGAGCAGCAGGGCCTTCTGGGGCTTGAGCAGCAGGGCCTTCAGCAGCAGGGCTTTTAGGGCCTTGGGGCTGGTCCACCACAGCAGCAGCAGCTTCAGAGTCAGTGCCAGGGGATGGGATGCTGATTCTGGCCTTCTTCACCTTGCCAGTGCTAGAACAAGTAGGCACGGGCTTCCTCTTCTTCCCTGACTGACGAACCATGGTGTTCCTGCAAGATGTATGTGGCAGCATGTCTTTCCCCTGTATGCTGATTGCGTGTGTGCTGCATCCTTTTATATCCGCGGAGCTGATGCAATTCATACTCCCCGCATGCGCAGTGAACACTTTGCATCCAATATACATCCGCGCGGCATCCCCTTTGTTTCCTATAGGCGTCTGTAATGCATCCGCTTCATCTGCTATGCATCCACCCCTTCCGCTATGCGTCCACTTTGAAATTCTCCCCCGGAACCCCTTCGGAGATGTCATCTGCTTCCATCCACTTTCATCCGCTAGGCTTCCTATGAACATCCGCTTAACATCCCCGCTACATACTACCCACGTCCGTTCTTTTCCGTTCTTTTCCATTCTGTTTATGCAAATTTTTGCCACTTTTTGGAGCAGATGACAATGGATCGAGCCACCCCCAAATTTTGAGCGTCCGCTGTGTCCTTTATGCATACGTTTTGCGTCCCACGGCCAGTGGGACCGGGCCTTTAATCTCAATGAAAGCATCTTTTTGTTTCATTTCAATTATTTCAAATATAATTCTCTAATATTTATTTTAAAAATAAAGATAAACAATATGTGTTTGCCTAATAATAATGATGATAATAATAATCATAATAATCATAATAATAATAATAATAATAATAGTTTGCTTATGTCTCTCCTTGCTTTTAATAGTCTATATGATTTATTAATTTAGTTGATTCTTTAGTCTGTCATATTCCCTTTCCATTACACATTCTTTTTAAAAATTCTAAATTAATACAAGTTTTAACACTAAAGAAAAAAAAAGTACGGGTTTTCCCCCTTTTACTGCTTTGAGTGTGACACCTCAATGATTAAAATATACCTTTATTCTCTCATCTTGATTCCCCAAAAAACATTATTTTTATGAAGTTACTATAATAATTACTACATCTTTTCATTCGGATTCCGCAGCATATTTTTCTCCCTTGATTTTTAATAAGAGTTATCAATATCAATATTGCCCTATTTTCTCAATACTTTTATGCCCCTGTCACACTGCACCAACGGATGGAAAGAGGATGTAAAACGGAGAGAAACACTTGCCATCCGTTGATTAACACGATGCATCTGTTCTGTACTCACTGCATACGTTTTGCTTCCTCTCTATCCGTCCAGCATCCATCTATTGATGTTTCATCCACTCAGAAAGTTTTGAGCTGCTCAAAACTTTTGAGCGGAAAATGTATCCAATCCGTCCATTCTGCATCCGCTACGCATCTGCTAGGCATCCGTTCTGCATCCGTTACGCATCCGCTATATCTGCTAGGCATCCGCTGCGCATCCGCGCAACTCCATCCGCTCCAGCGGTAAACGGACGCAGGGAGGAAGCGGAACGGATGCGGAAAGGATGCAGAACGGATGCCTAGCGGATGTAGCATGGAAACAATTATGTAAAATGGAAAAAACGTTTGCAGAGGGGACCTATTTCGGATATTAAGAATGTCTAGTGGATGCCTAGAGGATTCAAAGGGACACATAGGGGAAAACCTATACTGCCTATAAAAAGGGGGAGCAACTCATCTGGATCTCACTTTCAGAACAGCAGCCCTGCGGTGCAGACCTCTGCAGCCTTCATCTGACTCTTCCTCTTCCACAGCATCCATTGATGCCCGCCATGGATCGTAACAAAGTCCTTTTGGCAGCCACCATCCTTCTGCAACAGTGCGAAGCCATCTACAGGCTCTGTGAACTCTACTACGGGAAGAAAAAGAGGCAGCCAAGAAGCGTCTGGGTACGAAGATGGTTCGCCAGAAGAGCAGAGGGCAGACTGTACAACAAGCTGATGGTGGAGCTCAGGAACGAAGACCCTCGTGCATTCCAGAACTTCATGAGGATGCCGCCAGCCATGTTTGACGAAGTTGTGCAGCGTCTGACACCCAGGTTGACCAGGGCAAACACCAACTTCTGGCCTAGCCTGGAACCTGGGCTCAAGGTGGCACTCACTCTGTGCCACCTGTCCTCAGGGACCACCTACAGGAGCATGCAGTACGCCTGGAGGGTGCCACACAATATCATCAGCATTGTGGTCAGAGAAGTGGTGCAGGCCATCATCGAAGAATACAAGGAGGAGCTCCTCCAGTGCCCCTCCACTGAAGAAGGATGGAAGAAAGTTGCAGAGCAGTGGTATCAGAGGTGGAACTTCCCCCACACCATTGGAGCCATCGATAGCAAGTACGTGGCCTGCAAAGCTCCAGCCAACTCAGGGTCCTCTTATCACAAGTACATGGGCTTCTTCAGCATCATCCTCTTCGCCATGGTCGATGCTGACTACAAGTTCATGTACATCGATGCTTCAGGCAACGGCTCATCTTCAGATGCCCAGGTATACAACGCCAGTCAGCTCAAGGAGGGGCTGAAACGCAACTTCATCATGGGCTTCCCAGATCCAGACCCACTGCCCAACGACACGCAAGATGTGCCCTACTTCATCGTGGGGCATGACACCTTCTCCCTCACAACCTACCTCATGAAGCCCTACACCTCCAGATGCCTCACCCGTGAAGAGAGGATGTTCAACTACAGGCTGTCCAGGGCAAGGCGGGTGGTGGAGAACGCCTTTGGCATCCTGGCCAACAGGTTCCAGGTACTTCTCACCACCATGCAGCATCACCCAGGGACTGTGAGGAGGATCGTGGAAGCTTGCTGCATCCTGCACAATCTCATGCGCACCCGCTACCCAGTGTTGTAGAACAGGCTCGTGGACCTCCAGCAAGGCAATGGGGACATGGAGCCTGGGGAATGGAGGCAAGGGCGAAACCTGATAGACACTCAGGATGTGCAAGGCCCCAACAGAGCCTCACATGAAGGGAAGAAGCAGCGCAACCTCCTGAAACACTGGTGCAACTCCCCAGCTGGAGCAGTGGAGTGGCAAGACAGGATGATAGATGATTAATGGATGCTTCCTTCAGCCTGTCTCATCACACTGATGAGATTGGGCCATGTATGTTGGGTGGGCCTACAATGAACAGGGCATTTAATAAAGAGTTGTGTTTATGTTGACATGTGTGGATGATTGATTACATTATTATTGAAAATAAAGGGCCACAGGTGTGGCACCTGGGAGGGTGGACCATCCAGTCCCACTATGCTTGCACTGGAGGCTTATCTATCCCACAGCTATTACCCATCCCAAAGATATCCCTGCCCATCCCAAAGCTATTACCCATCCCAAAGGTATCCCTGCCCATCCCACAGCTATTACCCATACCAAAGGTATCCCTGCCCATCCCACTGCTATCTCAACCCATCCCACTGCTATCTTAACCCATCCCACAAGCATGCAAAGGCTTAAACCATTTCTAAAAGTTTCCACCAAGACTTTATTAAAAAAAAGAAATGAAGCAAGTGTGTGAATCAAAAATAGACTTTATTAACAACAAGCTATAAAACAAAAATGAGTCTCTGGCACTCCTCTTGGTCGCTCAGTCTCATGGGTGAAGGGTCCAGGTGCTGTGGAGGTGGCTGGTGCTGGAGTGCTTGTCTGATCCCCCGCATCATCAGCTCCTCCAGAAGCAGAAGCAGCAGAATCACCAGCTCCAGAAGAGCGAACCCGTGCTGCAGAAGCCCCAGCAGAACCAGAGTGAGGGCCAGGGAGCAGGATGGTAGCCCTGTCCCTCTTGCAAGGGCTGGCAGCAGATGGCTGAGGCTTTCTGTTCTTCCCATGGTTGTGGGGTTGCTGGCTGGCAAGAAGGCTGGCAGGGAGGCACCAAGGCTGGCAGGAAGGCTGGCACCAAGGCTGGCACCAAGGCTGGCAGGAAGGCTGGCAGGCAGGCACCAAGGCTGGCAGGCAGGCATGAACCAAGGCTGGCAGGAAGGCAGGCACCAAGGCTGGCAGGCAGGCAGACAGCAAGGCTGGCAGGGAGGCTGGCAGCAAGGTTGGCAGGCAGACAGCAAGGCTGGCAGGGAGGCTGGCAGCAAGGCTGGCAGCAAGGCTTGCAGCAAGGCTGGCAGCAAGGCTTGCAGGCAGGCATGCAGACAGAGAAGGCAAGGCTTTCAATCCGTCCGGCAGCAGGTCTTTCCTCTGAATGGTAACCTGCTTCCGAGCTGCTTCCCTTATATCCGCGGGGCTTATGCAATGCATCCTCCCCGCATGCGCAATTAATGCTAGGCATCCGTTAGGCTTCCGCTGTGCATCCGCTAGGCTTCCGCTGTGCATCCACTTCATCCGCTCGGCGTCCGCTCTGCATCCGCTCTTTCCGTTCCGCTTCCACTTTGCTGAGTTCCCCCGGAAGCCTTGTGGATATGCCATCCGCTCTCATCTGCTTCCATCCGCTAGGATTCCGCTTTGCATCCGCTTTCCATCCACCCTGCGTCTTCCCCGCGTCCGTTCCTTTCCATGTTATCCTCTCCAGTTATGCAAATTTTCGCCCCTTCTGAGAGCAGATAACAATGGATGGAACATTTTTCTCGTCCGTTGTGTCCTTTTTACTAACGTTTTGCATCCGTTGGGCAGTGTGACAGGGCCTTTAATTGCAGAAATATTTAGAAAATAGGGTCATATATATATTGATAACTCTTATTATATTTCTAAACATAATATTTATATAATATATAATATTAATATATTAATATTTCTATGTATTCATCAACCATTATCTCTGAAAAAACAATTTCTTTTCAACATTTTACTGTTTCCGTATTTCTTTATTTCAAGCCCCTGTTTCTTATTGCTTCTTCTCCCCCTCTTTTCCCCATATCTTTTCTCATTCCAGTTTATATCCCTCTCTTTCTTAATATCTTCCTTTCCCCTTTTCTGCTGGGTCATTCTGCCTTTCCTGACTTCACAGGTATTCCCTTTGATTGCCTTCTTAAATTTCAACTTTTTAACCTTCCTTCTTTCCCACTTCTTTGTGATGTTCTTTGTGTTAATTGTCCATTTAAAATGTCTTCTCCTTGAATCGACTCCTCCTCCTCTGAAGCTCTTTCTTCTGGTTCTTGAATCGCAATTTCCATTTTTTCCAACTCAGAGCAAAGTGATTCGCCTCTTTCCTGTCGTAATTCTCTCATATTTTTAAGTACCATTTTTAATTCCCGAAGAGATATCATGATTATACACTCTTGTATTTTATGATCGTTAAAGTCCACACACACACAAAAAAAACACTTTTACTTTCCTTCTTTCAATCTTCTG